>JAGDQP010011209.1:0-44778 GCA_022664845.1 Lepisma saccharinum
AGAGAAAAGAAACGACCGAGACGACGTCCAAATGTAAGATGGGTAGATGAAATCAAGCGTTTTTCAGGAGCTACATGGATGAGGATATCAGCAGACCGAGATATGTGGAAAGAAAAGGGGGAGGCCTTCATCCAGCAGTGGATAGAAAACGGCTGAATATGATATATATATATATATATATATAAATTTACCATATTCCTCCCCACTCAGACCAGGGATTTTTTTAAACTTTCAACACTGAGTGTGTAAATACCCTTTATGTATTTATTTTTATCGTACAGACTATTTTAGCATGAGGAAGGGGGTAGCAAGAAACTTGGAAAGTCCAAGGGAAGGTTTAGGAGGTTCTGACAAAATCCCTGCCCCCACACACAAACAAAACCCACACCTTGTTTATACCTTTCATAGAGAAAGAAAAACTGACTTAAACAAAACTGTAATTGAGCAACTTAATATTGCACTAAATACAGGAAAAATAAAAGTATTCCCCCATCTTTATTTTATTTTTCTTCGTATTCTAGTAATTAAATGACAAACTAACAACGCATTTTTTCTTCTTATATTTTTGTGAATAAGAAAATCGATTTCATCTGAAGACACGAAACTGAAATTTGAACGAGATTATTACACGCAATAATAATAGGCTATTTCACCAACAGCTGTTGGTTTTCCCTTGTGATCGAACACAAAGAAAGCCCTTTGCTGTGGTTTCAACATAAATGCGTAGTTTGTTAGTCAAATGAAAAATGTGGAAGCGTGTAACTTTTCTTTTTTTCTTTTTCAGAGAAATGGTGAGGACGAAATAGCCTAATAAACTCTGAGGGATAATTAAGTTCTGTACAGTCTAGGACAAAATACTGCTATATCCTAATGTGGATTGGAAGGACCTTGTCTCAATGTATCATACAATGCTGAGTCATGAGTTCCTTTACGCGATAACTATCACTTTACTATAAAAAAAAATAAGAATTAAGATGAAAGGTTTTCTAAATTCTAACTTACTAAATCCTTGGTCTAACTCTAATAGATGAGTGCACAGAGAAAAATCATTGTTTGTTGATAAAAATAATATTCAAATAGGGCCCAAACAAAGTTTTATTTGTTTTAGAGAAACGTTTGTTTAAATGAATTTGATACCAGTGAAGAAAAATTACGATGGTACTGAGGAAGACTTGAACACGGGTCGGCTAGCTGGCAGCTCGATACCTTCCGTACTAGACCACCACAATGTTTGTTGGCTGAATTTAAGTGGAGTTCTGCTCATATAAGAAAAAAATTTACAACTTAAATTGCCAACATCGTAACTGCAAAGAAGTACAATATTACTGTAGTACTGTATAAGGCCTACTGTACGTTTTATAACAATTAATATCACATTAAAGGGTTTCTTCGTATGCTACGTCAAGAACCTGGGTTACAAATAGGCTCTAAATCTCGGAATGGGCTTTGTTTACTAAGATTTTTGTTCGTTCCATTAAGGCTAAATCCAAGTAGGTTTTCCCGCCTTTTTCATTTTTCGTCAATTATTCAAATTTGAGTGCAGTTAAACAGAAAATAACTTCCACAAACTATAGTTTGTTTCTTACTTCATTAATGAATACCATTATCTTTAAAGAAATCTTAACAGAAACTTCAAATCTATGCCAATAGGCTTTTGGGACAGTTCCATGTCCCAAAAGTGTGTTGACATAGTTTTGAATTTTCTGTTAACTTTTATTTCAAAGTAATGGTATTCACTATTCAAGTATGTAACAAACTATAGTTTGTGGAAGCTATTTTTCTGTTTAACTGCACTCAAATTTGAATTATTGACGAAAAAACGAAAAAGGCGGGAAAACCTACTTGGATTCAGCCTTAAATGAACTGAATCTATTCCAAACTCATTTATTTCCACGTTACGCATTCGTTTGTACCAAGCATATAAAATATTCAGAAAGGTTTTAACCACAACAAAATAGCCCAGAATTATTAATTGATGGTCTCAATTCTGTAATTCACAAGCAATAATATATGTAACTATTAAAGCTTCACGCTTGGTTTTTAGATAATTACAACGAAACACTTCAGTGAGGAAGCATGTGGCCCCCGTAGCAATATAGGTAGCGTGTCAGACTCCAAAACACTGAGACTTCAGTTCTATTCCTGCTCGAGATTGTGGTACTTTTTTATTGCTCAAAATTTAACTCGTTTCAACGAACTATTTTGAAAGAAAATAAAGTTTTGTTTGGGCCCAATTCTAAAATAAATAAATTAGCAACCACTAAGTAAAAAGTAAAAAAGAAGAAAGAAGTAAAAAGTAAGTAAGAAGTAAGTGTTTGTGGCAACGCTCGTCATCTGCTAGTCAAGGGTTCTCAGATTCAATTTGGAATCCATTAAAATCTTAGGGTCACCCTTAGAACACGGAAGTAACTTCCATTCAATAAAAGACAACGAAAAATCAGCATTGGTTCACCTTGTTCATGAACTTTCAGACCACAAATCTCTAAATTAAAATCTAAGATTTCTTTATTTAAATAATGAATTTGTAACCTCTTTGAATAATCTGTCCTTTTTCTCAATTCCCAATATAAACTATTAAACATTTACTTTTTTTTTTTTTTTTACATCAGAAATTCAACGTTAGTTCCAGAAAAAGATTAAAATTATACATCTCAATCTTTTCGGAACGGTTCGAGTTCTGCTGCCGATCAAACTGATTGACGTTTTCCAGGATTTCCCTTACTTTTACCAGGTGAATGTCTGCATGGTACCTATTATTCGTCCAGACTTAAGAGTATACTGTTGTTCTTATGGCAACAGCGATGCTAGTTTGACTGTTAAATAAAACCAAAACTGTGCTGGTTGCAGCCGCTCTCTCATTTCTAGCTGCCACAGCCAAGGGCAACGCTCCAGTCGCTGTTAGTTTTCCTCCCTTTCCCCCCCGTTGTTTTTTTTTCAAATGAAACTATGGTTATATTAGATAATTAAATATGTGTAAATGAAGAATGGAATTAGGGAATTCATTTTCGTACCATTGTTAAATTAAAAGAAAAAGTTTACGTGGGATCTCATTAAAGAGAGATAATAGTAAAGGAATTTTGAGTGCGTCAGGGGGGAAGTACGGTAAGTAAAACTGCAGCTGTTACCCATAAGCTGCAACAGTATAGACCAAACTCTGGATTGGTAATAGACGAGCCCAGGCCGTAATTTAACCATTCCATATCCAACAAACAGTGTAAAGTATTGACAAGACGGCCTAAATCCGTAAGTTGCTGTAGAAAGCATAAACATGAAGTTCGAACATTCTGAATACTAGATTTAAATGTTATTTAATTTTGTGAAGAAACTAATATAAATTTTATTTCAAAATAAGGTAATTCAGGGCATATTTGAAAGGCCCTATTAGAAATGTAATATATTCCTGGGCAGATTTTAAAGGTATTATATTCTACAGTATATTTTAAATGTCTTAGATATGGTAGGGTATATTTAAAAGGTCTTATATATTTCACGGTACATTTTAAAGACCTTATAATTAGCAATTATATTCATGTTTATTCTATAATTAGCGGTTGAGCAGAAAGCTTCTCACAAATTATTGAGGGATTAAGACTCTCTTCGCAAACGATTGTAGAAGCAATTGCACCTCCTTCCCTTCGCTCACGGTTCCGACGTTCATGCTTCTAGTTGAATGTACCTTTCTGAAACTCCTAAAGGGAATCCATTTACGTAGCGTCATTTTTCTCCAATTCTTCCTTAAAGCCCACTTTATCCCTGCTATTCTTGCGGTAATCCAATCCAATTAGTGTTCTAGTTGCCCGTTGGGAATACTTATTCAAAGGAATCAAGGCAAAAAAACCAACAGCGTTTTCGCCTGAAATTCGTTGTGTGATGAATTTAACTCACCATGTCCCACGGGAGCTTGTTAAAAGTGAATAGTGCTCTCCACTGTGTGACCTATTTTCTTAACAACAAAGCAGTCTAACTGGGTAAAGAGAAAGTTTCTGTTGATGTCAGGATACCGAAAGGAAAATTTAATTCATGTATCACAGCAAAAGACTTTTTTCTACTTTTTTTTCCATAGGAAGACTGTATCTATGAAATAATAAGTTAGACGCCCCCTAGAATTGAAGATACCACCAGTACCTAATATTTTGTACCAATGAACGAACACCCCTTCTGTGCAAGTCAACTAACTGAACTTCCAGTGCATTAGTGTACGTACGAGAACAATCGAATAAGAGCAAATTGCCGAGATATTTAATAAGAATGGGTGTAAATTGAATTCGAAATAAATAATGCACTAAGTGCCATTTCTGTTAAAATTATGTTTTTACGGGAATAATTCCAAACATATTGTTTAGTCCTTTTATTCGATGATTATAAATGGTGAGACGTGTTGTCTCATATGGATTATCTTTTTAAATTTGTTTTTCTCGTAAGTAGGAAAATGGTAATAAGTGCCTTGAAGTTAATACAGCGTGAAGAGACGCAGGTTCTGATAGCGTGTAACAGATGGCAGGACAAGCGCGAAAATAATGACCGTCTGTCTAGAACATTGTACCATAAAGCTGTCTTGGCACTCACCTAAGTCTGACATACAGATAGTGACATTTCTGATTCTCTTGTGTGATACAATGAGTAGATCCAACGCTAATGTTTACCATGTTAGCAAACAGTGGGCACAAAAATCCGTCTATACTCACGAACAAATGAGTTTTCACTAATGGCTGCCAATGAACGATCCGAGCGCTGTTCATTAACGACAGATATTCGGTGTTCTTGAAATTTTCGCTCACACAGCTTGCTGGACCATTCTTCTACGAATCTTCCTACGTTTCACTCTTTCTGATTACAAAAATCTTACTACGGAACGCTGCTCCTCTTATCAAATATTCACGCGATATGCCCTTAATTATTGAACTGACCTCGTATTTTATTTTAAAAAAAACATTGATATTAAGGTAATAAAAACTTACCCTGAACACCGCCTCCAAGGGAACATCTTTATCAGGAATTTGTCTAATGACTCCAGCAGCTAACATGTGGGTACAAAATTGAGCGGCAAGAATTCGAAGGTCCTGATTCGTTAACAAGAGACGGAGGTAATGATCTTCTCCGAATGCAGACACAAACCAGTTGATCAGCATTTGTCCTGGAATGGGAAATAAAAATTCTTATTAGTCTATGAAAGAAATTAGTAGAAATTATAAATAGGCGAAGTAAATTTGCGCCATGTTTTAAGCTACTCTTCCCCGACAAGTAGTAGTAATGTGCTGATATTTCATTTGAAATTTCACGTACTTACTTAATATTTAATTACTGCCAGTGATAACTCGAGAAGCAATTGTATTATTTCTACTTGTCCTGAAGGAAAAATATAAGTCTGTATAGGACAATAATATAATGTACATAATTTATTCAGAATACAAGTAAATTAGCCCTTTTTTTTCTACTACGTTGGATGTATAAGGAAGTGTAGGACTATGTTTTGTTATTTTCCTGTTTGGTGAACACACATACGCAAACAAGGCGCGAATGATGTGTGTGTCACGAACTGCACGTCTTAAATGCCACGAGAGAAGTGATCTTCAAAGATAAAATTGACTGCTCTTAAGATATACCATCGAAAAACACGAAACTGTTTGATTTTTTTTTTTAATATTATCTAAGGTCTTAAGGCAACTTTGACTCAGGCCGAGTGGATGGTAAGGGATGGTGAATTGACGAAATAACGAAAGTGGGAGAAAACCCCACTCACACGGTGTTTATCGAGCACAAAGCCCACACGGCATAGCAGAGATCGAACCGACGACCCCACGTGCCAGAGGTGAGCGCTCTACCATTGAGCCACCACGGCCCTGAACTGAATTCGAATTTTATATACCAAGCACGTTACAGCAACATCCATATAAATGTCGCGACTTCGGATCAGCAACACGGTTTCGAACCCGCTGCCTTCCATCCTGAATCAAATTTTCCAACCTCAGTTTCACCTTGTGAATGCCGGGATGGTACCTCAATTAAGGTCTTGGCCGCTACCTTCTTCATCCCTGTCCACGAAAGTGATCACCAGGGAGGTTATCCCTCAGGAGTGACGATTTAAGGCAAAAGTTGTCAGTTCAGCCAATAAAAGGAAATTAATTTCTACCAAAATGTCATGGTAAACCTCATGCATATACGCAGAGAAAAAAAAAGTACTCCAAAGGAACAAGTTCCTTTGCTGGTGCAAAGACGTAATTTTTACATTTTGCGTACAAATGTTATACTAACCATATTTTTGCCACACTTCATGTCATAGATTTCCCCCTTTGGCATATTATAAAGCACAAAGCAATACGCTGTCTTCCAAGTTATGTCCACAGATTCCCCAAGGTGGCAGCAGCTAGTTTCGCTAACGATGTTGCCATCTACACCAGTTGTCCCGAACTACATGAAGTTGGGTTTAATAAGTCTTCAAAGGATGACACTTCATACAGCGGCCATAAAATCTGTTGTGTGTTGTTTTTGTGATTATAGTGAAACAAGAAAGTATTTCGATCACGCGCTTGGTACAATAATTCATATACACACAGTTCAGAGTTTCTTTCAGGAAAAGTGTTCTGGGAGGGGGGGGGGGTATTTTAGATCTTTAGAGGGAGTAAAAGGAGAGCATATTTTCGGGATATTTTCAGAATACTCTAAGGATACTCAGGAAATTTCAACAAACATTATTATTTTAATATTCTTATATACGCATAGGTTAGGAATATCTATAATGCAAGTGTTCTCGGATATTCTACGCACAGTGAGAATCTAAACAGGATATTCTCGGGAATTTTTGTTTTATGTAGTTTGTTTAACTTCGTAAATGCAACACAGTAGATAGCAAAATATATTCTACTACGCTGAACGCATTCGTTCATATCAAACTCATGCAGATTGTGCAGTCGTGGACAAAAAAGTGAACCGCCTTATACATATGCTTTACATAAGGATAACTAACCACTGTGTTTTAAACAAAGATAATCTTTCACATGTATACTAGAAAGATTCTGTATTTTTCACTCTGTAGTTCTCTTTGCTCTTAGCAACTATCTTTCTTTGGGGCGTTCAAGTATTACGTAAGCACTTTTTAACCATTTTAGAACCCCTTCCCCTTATGCTTACGTAAGACGTCAATTTCTATAGTTATTTTGTAGTCTAAAAAGTTTTTAATCTTTAAATCCACTCACTACCGTGATCTGTTTTTAAGCGAATCTTACTTAGGCCTTGTTTTGATCTCCCTCCTTGACTAAGCAAAGCTTGAACACCCCTTCTTGAATCCTTACAAGTTTTAACAAGTTTTTGTAAAGTTTCATATGGTGGATAACAGCGGCCAACCATCCTGACTGAGGTTTTAACCTGTCAACCAGGCAAATGCCAGGATGTCACCTTTAACATAGGCCCTGGCCGACACCTTTCCCCTCTCCTATCCCGGCCTGAGCCTAAGATGCCTAAAGGCCATAAATAAATAAAATTCAGGTTCAGAGGGTGGACAACTTTTTTGACCCTGAGTGTAGGATGCTGACAAATGTTGCGGTCTTTAAAAACTAAAGAAATTCATATCTCTAAAATCCCCCATGCTTACAACCTGGAACTAAGCTCTATGGTTTATAGCGTTGACAATTGGTCTGAATCACTCTTGTTTATTCTGTGGATGTTCCACCTTGAATGGACGGGTGCGGCTTTCTTCTAGAGCGAGCACAGAGAAACTTCTCCAAAACATGGAGCAGTAACACCTTACTTCCGACGTCCCACTTAAGTGCTCAAGGCCGAAGTCTTGTTGCCGTAACCACGACACTCCCATGATTAAATTGGGTGCGACACCAATTTTTAGTCATTAAAATCGTAACGATTAGGCCTATGGAGATCTTTTTACAGACAACTTCCGCGCGAATAAATCTTCGTTACGTCATCAACAAACACAATCGAAAGTAAATACTCATTGTCTTCTTCTCAATATGCTGATCTTTTAATTGTAGTGTTCAAATGAATTGCACATTTTTAGGGTTATTTTAATTGCTATACCGGAAACCTTCAGTATTTTTCTTTAACACAAACTCTCACCATGTGAAATTATAAAAATGTTGTTAATTTTCTTTTCATGTCGTCGTTTCCTACAAGTGCTATCGATAATTTGTAAGAATGCAGTTAATTACATCTGTTCTTGTAATCAAGGGGTTCAAGTTTCGATCCTCGATGAGGACACACGGCTCTGAAAAAAAAAAAACTTTGGTCAACTTTATTTTTATATGGGCCAGTCTAGTAACTTTGGACTTCGGCCCATCACTATTCGCCCTTTAGCCATTCAAATCCACACCCATTCCAGGACTCGAACCCGGGACCTTCAAGACATTGGCATACCGCCGTAAACCACACGGCTCTGAGACAAATTAAAATTGTAGTTCCCTTAAGACATCAGCTCCATACAGTGGAAATATGCAATGGAAAACCACCATCGGTTTACTTTGCTCAGGGATACTAACGACGAAATTGAGGGATGGAAGGACACGTGCCCCCATTTTATGTGCGATAGGAATCGCCCCCTCCTTCCCAATGTAGAATTGAATTTATTTATATCTTTAGGCATCTACGGCTCATGCCGGGATAGGGTCCGGTAGGAGGAAAGAAGCGGGAAGGAAACGAAGACCAATGCACAAGAAATTAGTATTGGGATTCACCTACCCAGTGTTCATTGCCTATGCATTAGTTTTCATTTCTTACACTGCTTCAAGTCAGAGTATTTCCAGACTTTTCAATAAACTACGCATACTAATGTCACATCTCATTATCTCTCTCAAAAATACATTTATGGAAAAACTGACTTCACCAATATATTTCTGGTAAAATTCCAGCCCAGATGATATGTTACATGACCATTAACAAAAAATCGATCAACATTCAAAATGGCCGACTTCAAGATGGCGGCCATGACAAACGTACTCTCTAAAAGATAGCGCACTGACCTGGCATCCATTCATGTGTATTTGTTTCCATTATTTCAAACATTTTTCAAATAAACGTGTGTTTTCCGACTTACATCAAACTATAAGTGCCCATTCTTATGAATGAAACCTTTGACCAGTGCGCCCGTCTTTATGGATGAAAGGACTTTTAATCATGTTTTCTGCAGGTTTTCTGATATGCCCTACTCCTCTACCAAGTTTGGTCGAAAAAGCAGTTCGAAGCATCCATAGGTTTACTTGTTAGTGCTTCTAGTTTTTTCCTCATTGTTCATTGTACCTCGGCACCATATGTTACTACTGGTCTTATTACAGTACTGTATATCTTTTCCTCCTGATAAATTTGTTCTTCAATAGCCATGAATTTTCATAATAAAATTCTCTGAAACTTTTTGTAGTCTGTGCTTCACACGCCGCAAGTTGCGTCCAGTTTTGGATGGTGGTCGCATATATAGGGTCCAGATGCCGTATCATCTTAGCACTCTTCCATGACCACTAACGTTACGTCATAATTGTTACTGTTTTTTTCTTCTTATCTTCAGTACTGTCGGTCCTTATTCTTTACATGCTCTATCAATCCAATTCCTCTTGTTTTGTTAATTTGTATTTGGTGCAACCATTTTTTAAAACGAATGTGAGCCACATGTGAGATTTCTTGCCTTAAATGTTCTCTGTCTGAAATCTAAAACGTTACATGGATAAAAACGGCCTGTTTCTGGGTATAATGATCGTCAACGAAACGGTTGTTAAGACATTTAGAAACATTAGGACTACATGATGTGAAACCCGAAAAAGAAATTGCACTGTGCAATATTACTTGATAGAAAACTATAAAGTGTGATAACAGGTATCAGCGACTCGTAACTAGGATTGTATTTGCTTGTGTGGGTTCGAACCCCATTCGCGTTACCATTTATTTTTGCATTTTATTTCCATACGGAGATAGAATAGGCACGCGTACCTTGAAACATCCCAAAAGTATGTTCAATACGCACGATCAAGTATATAGTCTGTGTGTTTTCTATACTAAAGCCGTGTTTTACACATTTCCAATCCTGACCAAATACTGAAAATGCTAGTAACACCTACGAACATACAAGCAAGCACCAAATAATATTTGATTAATCCCAACATCGGATGTCTTTATTCTCGAAGATATAGTAGATTTATACTCAAGTATCGACGTATTGTCTTTCTTTAATACATCGCTTATCTTCCATCGTAACTGACACCAGTTTCTACATATGGTTCAACAACTCACATCGTATTATCGATATAAGCAGTAGTGAAATCTCGACACTAGTAGCGAAATTGCTTACAGAATAAGTACATCAACCATAATCGGTCATCCACAATCAAAAGTAACATATTCCCTCTGATATCTATTATCCTACAGACGTTAACCACCAACGATCATAACTTTTCCTCTTATTTCAATTACACCAAAAAGCTAGACGTTCAACTGCAACCATATTACAAAAGACTGGCGCTACATTAAGGCAAAAAAACATCAACTGATTTAATTCGCTGACTTAATACATGAAGCCTCAAACCACAATTCAAGATCAAACAATTCATATTGTTCTCATATTACATACAATAGCAAACTAATCTTCCTAGCAACGTTATACAAACAGAAATTTCCATAGCAACGTAACACAAACAAGCATTTCTATGTTGCTAAGCACTCTCAGAATAATGTTCAACTTTCTTACAGCTACGTTCAAAGTCTACATTTACAAATTATTCTTCAGTAATAAAAGAATATTTAAATATTTAATTCGCACACATTTACTATTAGCAAAAGTTTACTGCATCAATATTACGAAAAAACTAAAAAAAACATCGAAAGTCGTCAAAAGGTCAGAGTGGAACTGTGCTAACAAGGAACTGTCTCTTGTTTACGTCTCCCAACAAGGGCGTTCCTGGTCTAAGCAATGCATGTCTACCCACCTGAATGTACCAAAATACTAAACGGGAGATTAATCAATCATAACTTACATTTCATTCCATTGAGAAAAGCGTCACACCCAAAGCCCGTGGTCTAATAGCAAAGGTCGCTTTCTTGTCACACCAGGCTAATTGAAATGATTCCTTCAAACTATAGGAATTCCTCACCCACGAACAAAGTTACAGACAGATGATACTGTAAATTTCACATAGCAAAGAATATTCCGTTCAGATTCTCCAATGTGTGTAGAATGTTTCCAGAACACTTCGAACTAAAGATATTCCTAGTTCGTCGCTGCCCGGCAATAATACTGTCATCTCAACATTTGTCAATTTTGAGTTATTTACATATTCGGACTCCTGAAACTACACTCTATCCGGCAATATAACTCCATTAACCGTATCTCTTCTACAAGCAACGTGAGAGCGCTACTGTCAGTATTTCACAAACTCAGTACAATATCTGTATCCGTCCTCAATATTGGTGCTACTATATATTAACAAAATCTCACAATAATGACCCTGATCAGGAAAATTTTGAAATGTAACACTGTTTAAGCAGTCTCGTATTACCATCCTTTGTTTTTCAATATAGCTTACAAACTCATCAAAGCTTTCAATTGCGATTTTCTCAAAACTAACTTTTTCGAGTCGTGTAAGTATTATTGCTGGGCAGCGATATTGTAGGTTGAATTTCCGCAAGTTTTGCGATGCGTTAACATAAAAAAAAAATATATATACAACAAACGTGGAGTGAATGTCCGTAGAAATATTCATTGCATAGGCGATCATCGCGCTTATTCACATATTTGTAGACTATTCTATGTATGTATCATATTTCAAGGATACCCTCTAGCAGAGCTGAAATGTATCACCGAACCAATTGGGTCACGTTTTGGACCGGGTCTAGGTTTCGGACTCGGTCTGGCCCGATTTAGACCTGGTAAGTCGGAGGACAAAGAGTTTTTAATTATTTCCTTGCGTTTGAACAATGGTAAGCAGGAGCGGAGATGTTACCATCCAGAGCACGAAAAATTCAGCTCCGAAATTCCTAGATGATGATATTTCCCATACCGGGTCAAGTTTCGGACCCGGTCACCTACATATGTTTGGGCCAGGTCGACAGGAACGTACGCAGAGCGGGGGTATGGATCCCACCCCCAAACATCAGGTTTTTTTGCAAAATTAGATGCATTTTACGTAAATTTCACACCTAGACTGACCTAGGACCCCTCCCCCACAAAAAAAAAACAAATTCCAGGTACGTGCCTGTAGGCCGGGTCACCAAAAGAGACTGGTTTCAGCTCTGCCCTCTAGCTATGTTCCAATATCCCCACGGGAATATATTCCTATGCCTTTTGGAATCCCACGGATATCAAATTTTGATGAATCACTTCATCAAAAGTACTTCAAGAGTAACATATTCCGTTGCCGTTCATTAGAAGAGTTTTGTTTTGATTCCAAATGGACCGGGTAATCGACAACGCCTTGAAAGCTTAAGCAATTCACACTTCCTCTTTTGGTCAATGATTACCGTATTCACTCAAGCCATTAGTGTTTCTCAACTGATCCTCCCAAACATTTCCATGCGGAGATCCTCCACCCGCTGATTCAAGGACGAAAGCAAGCACATGTCACACACTTGAAAAAACAACCGCCTACCTTCTAACTTGAATGCCCCAAAGAACCGCATCTCGAAAGGGGGGATCTTTCGAAAGCTTTAATACCACTCATCGAATCTATTATCCGTCCAGACTTAAGAGTATACTGTTGATTTTATGGCAGCAGCGATGCCGGTTTGACCGCTAAATAAAGAAACAAAACTGAACTCGCTGCAGCCGTTCTCTCACTTCTGGTTGGCATTACCGAGCGGCAACGCTGCAGTCGCTGTTAGTTTTCCACCCTCTTCCCCCATCAAGTTTTTCAAAGGAAACTATCGTTATATTAGATAATTAAATATGCGTAAATGAAGAAATGAATTAGGGAATTAATTTTCGTACCAATGTTAAATATAAAACCTTTACGGGGGATCATTAAAGAGAGATAACAGTAAAGAAATTTCGTGTGAGTCAGGGGGAAGTACGATAAGTAAAACTGCAGCTGTTGCCCATAACCTGCAACAGTATAGATCAAACCCTGGATCGGTAATAGGACAATACCAGAAGTTGCTTTGATGAAACAGTACCTTAATGCCAAAACAGATTGTTCATTATCTTCATGGGCGTGAAGTACGGTGCGTTTACTACTACTGTCTCAGTATTTGAGTGTTTGCCGTTGATAGTTAAACGTACACAGAGTAAAATTATAAAGCACTTCCAGTAGTTCTTCAATAGTGAATGTCTCATAACATGTGGTGTATTGAATTAAAAGAGATTCTGGCATCCAGCACAAGCATATTTCGCGAATACTATTGGACTTGGGGTGGAGACAGGGACGTATTTAGTGGTGGGTCCGGATCCCCCACCAAAACTCAGTTTTATGGGAAAATAGTATAACTTCAGACGTAATTATTATACATATTTAATATACATTTCATGCCCAGACACACCTTGGACACCTCCCAAAACCAAATTCTGGATACGTGCCTGGGTGGAGATTGTGGTAATGTAATGTTAATAGTAAAATGCAGTATGACTACGAATCGGGAGGCCCGGGTTCAAATCCCGACCAGGACACTGGAGACTTTTCTCACAGTGTTCCCGTGCCTGGCGCTCTGAGGTCCACTCAGCCTCCTATCAAATTGAGTAAAAGAGTGTCCTTGGTACTCCTGGGCACCTTAGGAAGATAAAGGCGGTGGAGCGTGGAACTGACCACCCCACCTCACTTCGTACCGTAGGTCAAGAAAATGTGGAGCGCTACCTCCACATCCCTCATGCGCCGTCCACGGCGTGTGCGTATCGCACAGGGGATAGCTTTACCTTTTTTTATTAGTTTCATTACAATAAAAAAAAAGCCCCTTTTATGTTTTAAAGTAGTTTACAATTAAGGATGGGTTAGAGAAAAATATTCACTAATTGAATAATTATACCACTTCAGAAATATGATAGCACTAATTATAGCATACCATTAAAACACAATCAAATATTGAAGAAAATTATGAATTCCTCACTCATTGCTTGTTACAGAAAACATTCATCTACAAATATCAATTAGATGATTAGGAAAAATGTCACAGTTCGGTTTTCCTCATGTCACCTCATTTAGATAAAAATTATCATAACTCCATTACAATGGACTGTTACTTTCCTCCGACTACAGCGTGAGCGTATCAAATATGTTAAAAATTATTGAAAGAAACCTCCTCATAATTCATATTATATCAACGTGGAGGATTATTAAGTATTAACCGATTCTGCACGCACTATAAGCAAATCGTCGACCGCTTGGGAGTATCATGTAATAAATTACGACTGTTGCTGGTGCAGAACGTGGTCAGTGCAATTTTGGTTTCTTGATGGACTGTGCAACCAATTACAACATGTCAGGGATGACGTCTCACGGCGATCCTTCTTCCAGGGATAAGGACGTGGAAGGTAGCCGCCAGAGTATTATTAGCTGAGGTATCATCCCAGTATTCACCTGCTGAAACTAAAGGAAAACTCCAGACAATTTCAATTAGAATGATTGAGTGTGGGGCTCGAACCAGTGTGCCTCCAAATTGCCGACTTGAAATCTGCGATGTTAATCACTAGCTGGGTAAACGTCACTTTTAGTTCAGTTAGTTACACACAGCCGTACTTTTTTCATTTCTTGTTTAATTCATCCGGTCCTTTTCCCTGAATTTCTGGATATTTTTACACCTTTAGATATGTTGATGTTGCAAATATTCCAACTGTTGTAAGTTAACATACACCGATCGACCGTAGTTCAGTTGGTAGAGCGTTAGCTTAGCCCATCCTAATTGACGTTTCCCAGGGTTTTTTCCTCAATCGCACCAGGCAAATGCCGGAATGGTATACCTATTAACTAGTCCTTGACCTTCCAACATCCTGTCCACTGCCCTATCTCAGCCTGAGACGCCTAAAGCTTATAAATAGAATTCAATGCAGTAAGTTAAACACAGTTTTATATAGGGTCTATCTGAAATTTAGAAGTGCAAAATTTTCTAAAATCAGAGAATTAAATATCGGTTTATCGTGATTCTTTTACTTTCAATCTTAGATATGAATTACATTTTAAATCGTAAGTTTCACACTTTCTCCCAGTACCACCAACAGCTATCCGTTTTACATTTCAAATTAACTATCGTAATGATAAATGATCCTGCTAAATATCAGAGTACCCGTAAACCTCACATGGACTTTTATCCCCCTCACCCGCCTCTGGAAAAGTTGTGCGGATGCCCGTGATCACATGGGGATACGTGCTCTCTCGTAGGTGATAAGATAAATTATAATCCCCACCCACCCACCTAGAATAACAAAACTGGAAAACAAGCATATTTCATAACAAATCATATTTATCGGTAGCATTAACAGTTTTGTTGTATTTATTGTTACGTATCAAGATTCAGTGAAGCGTATACACACAAATGGATTTTGCAATTAGGAGAGGGGTGACCTCAGCTGAGACACGTGACAAAACACGCATCAAGTAGTAACTTCCAAAGAACGTTCTTAAATCTTTATGACCATTCCGGATAGTACTGTACATCAATTCAACCTATGATTTGATATATAACCTATACTGAACTCTTGTTACAAGTAGGGTTGCTACCCAGACGGAATTTCACCGGTAGGGTCGAAATTTTGCCACCTTTCTGATCAAAGCCGGTGGCCGGTACAGACCTCTTACCGGTCCTATATATGACTGGTATTTTATTTCTGATAATCTCTAAAACAAAGACGGGAAATTAGAGGAAAAAAAAGTAATATTTTGAAAAGTTCAGTCTGTTAGTTTTCGAAAATGGACATTCGTAATGCACGATGCTTCTTTGGAAATAATTACAGTATTAGTAACTGCCTGCTTTAGAGACTTGAGTACATATAGTGCAAAAGTTCCAAATGGAAAGGCTGCAGTGTCATCACTCATCAGATAACAAATGACGGTGTAAATGGAAGTCGTCGTATCCAAATCGAAAGTTCGTTTCTCTCTACCTCCATGCGTGAAAGGCTGAGTGCTTATCGTGCAGAATTAACATAAAGATGTAAGCCTCTCCACATTATAAATGGTCAGATCAATCAAGAACTCCAAACCCAAATCTGAAGTCTGTTTGTGTTTCTATCTGCTTTGGTTGATGCGCTAGCCTGCATTACACACAAACAGACAATATGGTAAAAAAAAAACTTTATTTTTATATGAGCCAGTTTAGTAACTTTGGACTTCGGCCCGTCACGATTTGCCTTTAGCTGTTAAGTGTTAAAATCCACACCCATGCCCCAGCCGGGACTCGAACCCGGGACCGTTGAGTCGATAGCCTACCGCCGTAGACCGCTCGACCATCCGGCCGGCAGACAATATGGTATTCGCAAAAACGGACAACATTTTCGGAAACCCGCCAAAATGATCGGATGAAAGGGAACCTTCTCGTTCGTAGTACCAGTATTGCAATTTTCGATATATCGAATCGATATTTAAAAATGTTTCAATATTGCAACTTGCTAACATTCTACATATCGATATGTAGTTCGATAATTTGAAATACCGTTCAATATCAAAACTAAAAAAAAAAAAAAAGTTTTTAAAAAGAGAAGCATGGAGGCGCTCTCATATACAGTCACTTTATAAATTCTTCAAATTGGTGCGCCCCATGATTTTCTTTTTAGTCATGCATAAACAAATTATTTTTACTTTTTAGTACGAATTCGTTAAGAAAAGTATGTCTTTGAAAAGTGCTTTCATTATTATTATTATTATCAAGTTATTTCGGTTTGGATACTTTTTCTCAAACGAACGTTTTATGACCCAAATCCTAAAGTATTCTGCAACCAGTCAAACGCAACATCGTCGCGGGCTAGTATTTATTTAGGATAATGGTCATATTTTTAAAAACATTTAAATATGCGTTTAAAGTATATAAATATATAGAAATACCGGTATATGAAAGTAAAAAAATAGAATTTTACATCGCTGTGCACACTTTCATCATTGTATGACGTTGGGAAATGAGTTAACGTTGCAAGATTTGAGGACCCCACGAACCATTATAAACTAAAGAAAAGCATGTAAAAATATCGAACATCGATATTAAATATAAAATATCCAACACCCCTATTTCGTAGTCGGTTATCAACTAGTTTTTTTTTTTTTTTTTTTAATAGCATTTCTTAGGAGAGAGATAACTCCTATATAAATCACCATTTACGACTTCCTCGACTTGCTCTCATTTGCATTTGACGTCTATTGTAAGAAAATTACAAAACGTCAACTCCTATTTTACTACGTAAACCATTATCACGCGCTCAACACAAAAGACAAGGTTATATTAAGGATAAACCTGCTTTATTAAGCTGTCATTTTATATCTAAATATGATAACAGTATGAATTTTATCTATAAGCCTACTGCATTAACAGAATTACATACTAACACTTACTCTTGGCATTGCTTTCTATCGACATTATCTTGGGAGGAAAAATAATGTCATACTAATACACGACCAGCTGAAAATTTCATTCGTTTTGGATGAGATTTAATGAACGTTACATAATTTGATGTAACAAGGTGAGGGGGGACCAAAAGAATGATGAAGACTCATTAATATTCTTTTCTGGTTGAAGTAGCGACTTTGGTCAAATCTCGTTATGTCTGGGGATGACGTTCCACGGCAATCACTCTTCCAGAGATAGGGATGGGAACGGTTGAGGTGCCTTCCCAGCATTCTTCTAGTGAAACTAAGAAAAAAATTAGAAAACTTCAGCCAGGATGACCGGCAGCGGGGATCGAACCCGTGCTTCCTCATTGCCGATCAGAGTCCATGAAATTTCCGGTAGGTTAATGATGCAACACGCTAACCATATAACTAATGTGGGTATCTGAGTTCTGTACAAACCATCTATCTATCTTATCTACAACGGTATATGTCAGAAAGAGTAAATTTAATATTTACCTAAATACGAGTGTCACGCATTCAAATTTTTTTTTCCTAACAAAATTATTGTTGCCTCACAAGGTGCAATCGCGAACTGACTATACATTGGTGCAATATTGAACAAAATCCAAATTCTGCTGGGCCCAGTGTGTATTCTACTGGTTTTAGCAGCCTATAGCGGTAATTTGCACAGTTGTGAGTAAAGCTACAATTTTATGTAATTACATATTCCATTTGTAGTTCTGTAGAACGCTAGCAACTAGAAATGTTTGAGAATTGTAACAAAAGTATCAATTTTAAATATTTTACACATTTCGTGTTGATTTTACATAAACCTACATATTTGCAATTTTCTTTGTAAACTTTGCTTTTCGACTACATATTAAAATATCCCACGGGGCAGAAAGCGATTCAAGACTGTCTGTATACCCAGGGTGTTGCAAAACAATATCGACAGAACCACGCCATTACATTTCTGACAACCTCATAAATCTGGGTATGATCTTTCAACATCATAATTCAAATCATTTCTTCATTACTTATGTTTGCATGTGTCCGTGCGTAACACTCCCTGATTTATTAAGACTTAACCATGTAAATTATTGCTATGGGGCGCTAAAATTATACCAATGTTCAATATTACACCAATACCTTATCTGTCAAGCACTTCGCGAATGTACCTTGTCAGAATTAAAGAGTTTCTATTTTATCTTGCTTTTTATTGAAATCCCAAAACCCCTTCTTCAAAGGTAGCACAAGTGCGAGCCCAATGTTGAGAAATGGTTGCCAAAGTGTTGCATCGAAAAGTGTGTGTGTTGATGTTAACTGTATTGTGCGGCCGTAGCTCAGTTGTTAAGAGCGTTGACTTCATCTTCGAAAGGACCTGGGTACGATACCAACAACCGACCATTCTGACAGGTGTTTCCTCAGTCACACCAGGCAAATATTGGGATGGAACCTTCCAATTTAGCCATGGCCCAACTCATTCCCGCATCCTTTTTCCTACCCTATCCCTCTCCGGAGCCATAGATGTCTGAAAGGTCATAAATAAAATTCAATTAAGTCAACCATAAACATTTTCTTTTTTCTTTGATAAGTTCATAGGTTTTCAATCAATCTCAAAACTGGTCCAATTTATATACGGCTCGGAAATCGGCGACAAAATGAACATCGGTAACATTGGACCAACAACGATGTCATTTATTCTCTAACGTTTTGCATGTTTTTACTTTGTTCCTTCATAATTACTAATTATTTTTTGTGTAGCCCTAAATGGACAGTTTTCTTTCTTTCTTTCTCTTTATTAATTTCTTTATTTATTTATTTTTCTTTATTTATTTCTTTATTCTCTCTCGTGTGAAAACGCAGTCCGAAGAGCTCGCTGTTGCCACTTTGCATCAATATTTATTTATTTTTCATCCAATTCCATTATGCGAACTAAAAGATTTTTAAAACATCATGAAGTCGTTTCTTCGCTTACAAACTCTACAATATTGTCATTATCAATTTAGAATACGCAATTACCTTTTGTGTCCGGGATAAGATAATTTTAAGCGTCTCGTGTCTGACAGCCCATTCATCAATAAGAACTGTCAAATTTTTGTGGACATAAATATCTAAACGAATTACAATTGGCTGTTATAGTTTATCACTAACAGCTCTTTATGAACATTTCAAATTTCTTTCTTTCTCCCTCTTTCCAATTATATTGACATTCTTTCTAGGAAATGTACTTTCTGAGTTTCTTAACAGAAATGTTGTCAAAGAAAGTTTGGGGATGACGTAATAAGGATTTCTGATCAAAGTTAAATATTCCTGTTATCTGTATGTGCTCCATGAGGTGGACACGCAAAAGCCGAAGACATAATCAACACTTGATTACAACTATATCGCTAACGAACTCATCCATCTTCAGCAACTAACTACTAGGCTTACGTCTTCCCCTGTCTATTTTAAGTATCAATACTTATATGATTTAATCGCTTGTCCAGTCTCTCTAGCAAATGCTTTTGATAATTTTTCAACCACTTAAAAACAATATGGTAAATATCTCCACTGTTGAAAAAAAAAATTAAGATGTTCCTTGATGCATATAGTAATATTTCATATTGAGGAATATTTCAGAGTAATACTGAAAAAAAAAAGAAGAGATTTATCTTGCGTCATTGGAGATTCTGTTCTCAGTTCCAGTGTGATTTACGCACATGTGCGGAACGAGAAAAACGGCTTCTTAATGTAACCAAACACGCAATTCTCATCAAGTGTTTGCTGCCGCCATTTTGATCACATATTTTTAGCAGAAATGTAAGCTGCGAATAGTTATAAAAACATGGCGTAAGTCGTAGGACAAACTTTGTTTTCGGGCTACGTAATTCTGACCCTCTACACTGTTCTGATCCACTGTTTTCTTATCACTGGTAGTTTAGTCCAGTTAGTTGAACAACCCGTGATCAAATCTCGATTCAAGCTTTTTTTTTCTTCTTCTGAAAACTCAAAAGTATTCCTAACTCTTTCCGAAAATGTTTCTGTAGATTTTTAATAGTGTGAGCAGACACGATGTAATAGTTACTCCAGTTTCCCGAGAAAATGTTTGTGCTACTTAGTGCTCCGAGAGCCTGTTCCATCCAATTCCACAGGTTCTTAATTGGAATTGTTTTTAAGTGACAATCTTCACCAGCCAATCTGTGTGAATTACAGGATGCTATTCTATTTGCGTGGTATATCATTCCTCAGGAACGTTTTCAAAAATTTGTTGCATCATTACCATAGCAAATACAGTGGAACCTCGATATATCGAATGCCTTGATAAATCGAAGTTCTTCCATTCCCCTTGAACCTGCTATCACTCCCATGTGTATTTTTACAGCTATATATCGAAGGACTGGTCAGAAAGACCTCGATATTTCGAATTTTCATACTTGCTTGGCTTGGCACCGCACCTCTATATATCGAAGTTGTTTTGATAAAATCTATACTGTGACAAAACTCAGTTCGTTCTTTGAACAACAATCATTCATGTTTCAATCTGTAACCCCACCATTGTTTAAAGTTGTTATCGCACGCAACACCACCTCCCGTTATCATCAAACATTTTAAAAATTAAAATACATTCTCATTTAAAAAATTAAAACCTCTATACATTCTGTCAAGAAAGTACCGGGAATTGTACATTTACAAAGCCCACTTAAAGGGAGTGTTGAAATTATTCTTGTCGCTACGTTAGCACAACTGCCCTCTATGCTCACGCGGAGTTTAAGCGCCATCTGTCAGTTTGTTTACAGTGCTCCATTTGTCAGTTCACCTCAAGTGTTTGTGTGCGATGTTTACAATTGATAAAAATATCGAACAAAGAATCTGTCTTAAATTTTGCATTGCAAATGGAATTTCGAGCATCAACGTCTTCAACTGAACTTAACATCGCTAAAGTAAAGGAAATGGTGACTAAAAATCGTCGTTTAAGTCTGAGAGAGATAGCCGCTGAACTTTCTGTGTCTCACGAATCAATTCGTACCATTTTAAACGATTGTTTGGGCATGAAACGCGTTGCCGCTCGACTAGTGCCGAAAGACCCGAATTTTCTGCAAAAACTCAATCGTGTAAGGGTCGCTGAAGACATGTTAGAACGAGTCAATTCCGACCCCACATTCATAATGTAACTGGTGATGAGACATGGGTTTATGAGTTTGACATGCAAACCAGTCAACAAGCTTCGGAATGGCGCCTTCCAACTGAACCGAAACCGAAAAAAGCACGTCAAAGTCGATCAAAAGTGAAGGTGATGTTGACAGTTTTTTTTTTTTTTTTCGATTATCGCGGTGTTGTGCAGTGCACAATGTGCACTCGGAATTCTTGCCAGAAGGTGAGACAGTACATAAAGAATATTATCTGAGCCTTATGCGGCGTTTGAGAAAGCAAATTCGTCGAAAAAGACCAGATTTGTGGCAAGAAAACTCATGGATTGTGCACCACGATAATGCACCATCTCACAAGGATATCATTGTGAAGGAATTTCTGGCCAAAAACTCTACAAATATTATCGAACAACCACCGTATTCCCCTGATCTGGCTCCGGCCGACTTTTCTCTTTCCAAAACTGAAATTACCGCTTCGAGGCACCCGTTTTCAGTCGATAGAAGACATAAAAGAGAATTCGCGGCGAGTACTGAAGTCGATTCCGGAAAATGAGTTTCAAAAATATTTTGATGATTGGATTATTCGTTGGCATAAGTGTATTATTTCGGAAGGGGCCTACTTTGAAAGCGATACAATAAATTTGGATGAATAATGAATATTTTGTGGGTTTTTTTACCAATTCCCGGTACTTTCTTGACAATGTATATCGCCGTCAGTCAGAAATCACCATGATAAATCGAACCTCGGTATATCGAAATCTTCGATAATTCAAAGTTTTCTCGTTCCCCTTGAGATTCGATATATCGAGGTTCCACTGTAGTAGCAGCTGTGAAGTCAAAGCAGACGCAGCAAGGTTCTAGGCAATAAAGTGTTTTAACAAAGTGGACACTGACAGGTAAACTTATCAATGCTTCAAAGTGCTTTTTTGGCCATACTTGGTAGAGGCGTAGGGTACATCACAAAATCACCAGTAAACATGATTAAAAAAAGTGCTTTTGTCCATAAAGATGGACGCAGTGGCCAAAAGTTTGGTTAATATGAAAAAAGCATTTATTGTGTGATCTAAGTAGGAAAACATAAGTTTATTTATAATGTTTGTAATGGAAAACAAATAGATATTAATGAATATTTGGTAAATGCGCTATCTTTTAGGAGTACGTTCGTCATGGCCGCTATCTTGAAGTCGGCCATCTTGAATCTTGCTCGCTTTTTTAAAAAAAAATAGGAGGGGGGCAGTAACACATCAATCTGGACTAGAATTTTCCCAGAAATAAATTGGTGAAGTCAGTTTTGCCATAAAATTATTTTTGAGAGAGATAATAAGAGGTGACATAAGTATGCGTAGTTAATTGAAAAGTCCAGAATTGCTCAATGCACAAGTAATGAGTACACTCTAGGTGTTTTCCAATACTAATTACTTGTTAATTGGGTTTTCATTTCTTGCATTGATTCAAAAATAGCAGAGTATTTATGGACTTTTTCAATCTCCTACGCATACTAATGTCAGCTTCCATTATCTCAAAAATAAATTGATGGAAAAACTGACTTCACCAATGTTACATTGAGCATTTAAAAAATCGAGCAAGATTCAAGATGACGGCCATGATGAACATACCCCCTAAAAGATAGCGCATTCATCCAATATCCATTAATATGTATTTGTTTTCCATTATTACAGACATTTTGTAAATAAACATGTCTTTTCCTACTTAGATCCCACTATAAATGCTTATTCTTATGAACCAAACTTTTGGCCACTGCTTCTGTCTTTATGGACGAAAGCACTTTTAATCAGGCTTTCTGGTGGTTTCCCGATGTACCCTACTCCTCTACAAAGTTTGATCAAAAAAGCGCTTTGAAGCATCAATAGGTTTACTTGTCAGTGTACACAGTTATATCTCGGCCTTGGAACTTAATGACCTAATCCGGAAATCTGACCTAAAATAACCCTAAAAATCAAAACTAATTAAAAAATTTGGAAAGACATTATCATTGCGGTGTGATATGTCAGAGTTCAGAAAGAAATAGTAAAGCGTCAAAACTGGACAAGTTTATGAACATACTGTAGAAATCGATTATATTTAGACTCATGAAATTTACTGAAATATATATAATACAAATTAGCTGGTAGGGTTATTACAAATAATGAAGATTACGCTAATTTGTTATCTAATATTACTGTATTTCATGGAGAACAATATAATTAAAAAATAAATTAAAGCTTAATATACGAACATAAATATACATTTGCAAATCCTAAAAATATACACAAGTAATGATTTAATTTTATTGCCTTTAGGCATCTCAGGCCGGGATAAGTTGGTGAATAGGATACTGGAAGATAGTCGGCCAAGGCCTAGTTTGTAAGTACTATCTCGGCATTTGCCTGGTGTGACTGAGGGAAAAAAACACTTGAAAAACTTCAGTCAGAATGGGCGTCCTGTGGGATCGTTCCCAGGGCCTTCAAAAGACTGTTAAGCCAACGTTATACTAACCGAGTAACCGTCGCTCGGTAAGTAATGTTTGATAACACCAGAATAAGGTTAGGAGAAACTCTGTTCGATTCGCATTCACCGAAGCAACCCATTATTTTGTATATTCTTCAGGATCTTTTACTCAAAAGAAACAAGTATAGAACAAAGCTATCATAAGTGTGGAAGTATTCTGTATAATAAATGCTTGCAGTTATTGTGTACGGTACCAAGTATTCTATATAAATACACACATGTAACTGTGTGGCATTAAATGCAAAAAAGATATGATTTTTTTAAAAAAACAAAATGTACGCTATGTGAAACATACAAGCAATCTCATACAGGAGAAAAAGTTGTAAGGTAAGCATTAAGCTTTAAATATGTCCTAAAATTACAACTTAAATCCACCCCAAAAATTGCAAAATAATGCAAACTAAAAATCATGTTCCTTGCTTAAATTTGAAGCATAATGAGTTTCTGTTGTAGTCTAGACCTCGATCAAACAATCAGAAAGGTGGCATTTCAGCTAGTTCCAACACCTAGATATATCAGTACTCTCACGAACAAAATTTTATCTAGGGTGTAAAACAAAAGTTACTTAAAAGAGGGGTAGAAGAATTTTTATGCTTGTGAGACTGTGAATTTGTAAGACAACAACAAAAAAAAATACAGCCCACAGACACTAAATTTCTGGAGTGTGAATAATTAATATCATGAGAAGCATCACCAACATGGCGCAACAGCAACAATATTTTAGAAATTACTGCCTCGACAGTATATATATTATTGCATCGTGTCTGTGAGTACATGTGAAATTAATTTATTACCTTTTATGGTATTATGACTGACTGACTGACTTTACAATTAGGATCCTACAGCAAATGTAAATGGAAAATTATTACAAAGATGAATTCGTGGGACAACCGGAGCAGCTACAGAAAAGAAAGAAAAAGGAAAAAAGTATGCCATAATTGTATGAAGCTGAGCATGAACATATTGTATGAAAAGCTTTTACATTCCCCTACTTGAATGTCATATACGTACTTCGCTAATAACCATGTTCATATTTAGCCTGCGTTGCATCACTAATTACTGGTTTCGAAGCCATATTATATACATCAGCATTAGGACAAACAGCTATTATAAGCTTATTTATATTTATTGTCCGTAGGAGAAAGTTACGTAAACTCATTAGTTATTAGGTAAGAAGTTTGAAACTTACAAATGTTACTTATACCCTGGTCTAGGCTTATACAAATCTACATGCGTCCGTTGATTTCGGCCAAATTTTCCATACGTGTTCGTTAGATATTGGACCAGGTCGAAGACGTATTACGGGTCCAGCATTGCGCCCCAGTTCTCAGTGTTGCAACTTTTTTTTTTTTTTTTTCAAAAATAATTTTATCAAATTGCACGTATCAGCACCAAACTTGAGACACACAATATTCGACACAACAGAAAAATATTGCGGGCGTCCGCGTCCCCATGCATCCCAGCTGTCAGTGTTGCCAACCTATTTTAAAATTAAGTTTATATAAATGTTTTTATTTATCTAAGCTACACACGTGCATTGATATACACTAAATTTTGTATGTGTGCTTTAGGTACTGGCTCGACTTCAGTACGAGAGGTCCTGGGTTCGATTCCTGGTAGGGGCTCAAAAATGTCGATGCTAACCCAACATCGTGAGGACAATTGGGAAGTACTTAAACAAAAGGAATAGCTGACTGTGGTCAAGAAAGTCAGATACACGGCTACGAAGAGGCGTTACGCTGACCACGTAATACAGCCGTCTGTCTGATAGGCACGGTTGAAAAAAAAATGTTTTATTTAAAAAAAAACATGTGGTAGAGATGTTACCGAAAGTTCCATGGGCCAGGTGAACCGATGGTGGTTTGACATAGCTTTCCCTCGGATAAAGATTGGGACTGAGCTTCAAGTGGATTTCGAATCGCTACCTAAAAATATTCCCACCATCGTAATGCATTGATTACATGTCGACGAACCAAATCAATTATAAAACACCAGTGAAATTTCAAATTATATTTCTCTTCGATTTCTTGGTTTATAAGGAAACTATATTTCTGCGCTTCATCACAGTCCAACCTTCTGGCTTCGTTACCCAGTGGTTCTCAACCGGTGTGCCGCGAAACTTCTGTCACTGTGATTTTACCGGTAAAAGTATTCAAATAATTATTTTACTCAATATTTATTTTGAAAAACGAACAAGAAAGAAAAATATGAGCTTAAACATATTTTTTTTGGCGGAAATTACTGGTTTATGCCTTACGATTAGTAACTAAGTCTCCTGGATTGTTGCCAACTCGTACGTTAGTGTGCCGCGGAAGCACACTACAAAGGATAGTGTGCCGCGAACAAAGAGATTGAGAACCACTGCTCTAAGTCTTGGGGAAGAAAGAGGAAGATACCGATTCTGATCAAGACGCTATATCGGCATTCCTCTGGTGTTGCTGAATCGGAAAACACACTGCTCACTGATGAACAATCAGGTCTCGAAAATTCTAACGTAAGCCTGTCACAAGTCGGATATGACGTTATTTGGGAAGCATACCTGCAAAACATATGAGGATAGCAACTAGGGTCTCTATTCTAGGTACAAACTCTGTATTCAGTTGGTGGAACTGAGAAAATTCTTGGAAAAGTTCAATTAGGTTGACCAACGTGAGTGGAGTCTACGTCCCCTCCCTAGCCTTGATCTGAAGTCAGTGACATTCGCCAAGGGACTCCAAACCTTGACCTTCTCGTTACGGAGGAAACATGCTACCGCTGCTCCACCGCGCTGATTGCACTTTGGTAATGAGCAAAAATGCAATTTTATAACTTTATCATGACTACTGAGCCCAATGCAAGTAAATAGCTCACAGAGATCAAGTCCCTCTGGTGGGATGACGTCCCTGGGTGAGTACTCTTTCGGACAAAGGAAAGGGAGCAGAGAGCATTTACTAGCCACTGTACCGGTATTCGCCTGGTGAAACTGGAGAAAAAACTGAAAACCCTCAGTCAGCATGGCCTGCGGCTGGACTTGAATTTGTGTGTTTCCTCAGAGCCGCTCGAGATCCTAACACTTCTAAAACTATGATCACTAAAACGTTATTCGATGAGTTGGTACTTGAAAAATAAAATAAAAAATGAACAATTCTACTTACCAAAACAACGTTTCGAAGCTGTACATTTCCCACAACACGTAATATTCCCAATGATAACAACAAATCTCCAGCTATTGATATTTGGGTGCACAAGTGCCTCGTCCTCCTCATCATCATCCGTCCAATTTTGCTTCCAGAATATAAACACCACCACAAGCAGTTTTTGCTTCGACTTGTCCAAAGAAACATGAATCACAAATAATCTATTTCTACTATCCTTCCTAGCACCATCAGATGAATTCGATTTCCCATCTTCCTTCTTCGGCCAATGTTGTTTAGGGACGCAATTTCCAATCATAGCATCAATTCCACCACCACCACCACCACCCTTCATAAGTGAATAACTACTTCTTTTCGGCGGACGAAGCATTGGTTGAAAATGAAGAAATGTCAAAAACTGTAGATACATACGAATAAGCAGACGGCGATACATATTGGGTGCTATACAAATTTGCTGACCCTGTTTTGTTACATGAGCAACTTGACAGGAAAGCCGACTGCGGGTCAGTGCCAATGTTCCGCTTTTCACAAACCCATTTAACGGACGTTTCGGTGCACAATGACCATTGACACATAATGGCACGTGAATGACCAGCTTTTTCTTTTTGTCATTTTCGGTGATTTGTTTCCTGAATCGGTATGATATTTTCTTTCGGTTTTCTGCGGACACGTCTTCATCAGCAGTAGCTTTATTGGTCTTTACCAAAAGTTGGTACAGGATTAGTTTCCCATTTTCTTCGGATCCCAGCTGATCCAAACCCATCGTCAACTGCTAATGCACACTCACGGGAATAAAACAAGCACATCAAGAATAGAAGATTCCGTCTCTCTTTCGGCAAAATGAATTCAAGGATGAGGACCACGTGTAACCGGTTAGTGGTCCAGATGTTCTCGAGATACTGGACTCTTCTTCCACAGATATTATTGATCGCCCGTCCCCCCCGTCCTACAAACGGAGACGCACCAAACTGTCTGCAATGTGTCGGTGCTGAAAACACGACTGATTCGCGTTTTTGACACAAAGATGAGAGAACACCACACTACAAGATAGGAGGTGGCGATATACTACTGCGCCTGCGCCATCGAACGCAACCATCTGAACGCGCAACAGGTGAATGAATGGGAAAAGGTGCCGTCCGTCCTCTTCTTACCTCGGCGGTCATCGCCAGATGAATGTTTTTGATATTCTTGTGAAGAACTCAACCAATTGTCCCCCACAAAACCCCACCCAATATTGCACTCCCAGCATAGCTCATCTCATCATCTATGCTTGTTGCAGCTCGGTATGTGCTGATGAACTGTTGGGGTGAGGTGCGGGAATCACTCGATTCATCCTGTACTGATGAGACCGGTGGAATCAACAGTTTCCGCTTCGAAGCATTTGAAATGAGAAATCATTATCTTTATGAGCAATGCAGTAACGTCATATCCTGAAATAACAATTCTGTAACTGTTTAAAATAACTAATATATTCAAAATTAGCTGCGTACAGAAGGCTGTTTACATGACGGGAGTAAATAAATCTACCTGGGAAGATCATTAGTGTTCTGGGAAAGCGGCTGGTTCTCGAAAGAAAGTTTAATCTTCTCCATGTATCCCCATTCTCTCCCTCCTTTGTGAAGTCAACATATATGAATTTGGTTACATGTATTTTCACGAATGCAAGCCGGTGACAGAATCCTAGCAGGTAGCAAGAGTCTTTCCAGGAAGCTTCTGAAGTTGGATTCTGTTCAACCTTAGGCAATTTACTGGAAAGGCTCTGCTAGTATTCAAATTTGAAAGCCATACAGTGAAAATGTCAGAAATACTGTTATTTGAATGGCTATCGAACATTTTGTTGAAGACACACAACAATAGAAGCTGTTCTATTGGACGAACAAAAACCTATAGCGGAAAGTTGAACAAAACGGGGAAGTGTTACTTTACTTGACTCTAATGTGTATAATAATAAGCTACCAAATCCAGAATGCTTTTTTGCTCTAAAGAAGTTTTCATCTTTCTACTACACAGTGATAAAGGGGCTCCATAGTGTAGTGATTAGAGCGTTGGACTCATGTCCGCGTGGTCCCGGGTTCGATTCCTGGCTGTGGAGTCCCACTTTTCGGCGTCCATCCAGCGTCGTGAGGAAAACTGAGGAGTCACGTGAATAAAGACGTGACGGCCACTCGGTCTGGTAAGCCCCCTAATACGCCTGTTCGTGGCTAGGTGGCGATCAGAGCTGACCCCACTGCCGTCACTCAGGTGGACGCAGTTCCACTAAGCGCAGACAGATGGCGTTGGGGCAGGCTCAGGACCTATCGGTCTGTAACGCCGGTGGTTATTATTATATATTATTACACAGTGATAAAATTAAATATTTCAGTGTTGTTTTAGTTTCTCCTGGAAATTGATTTTTTAAATAGTTATTTTTTCGTTCTGTCCAACCGCTATGATAAAATGGGGTAGTCATTTAAATCAATAGTAAATTTCGTTATGTGAGTGCAGAAGCTACGACAACAGAATAATATAGGAAGGCAAGGTTTCAATAAATCACTGTGAAAGATGGATGAAAAATGTACTTTGTTTTGATATACAAAAAAACTGCAAAAGAGTTTTGAAACGTTTCCAAAACCATGCATCTAAAAACATTTTTGTTTCACAAAATGCCTACTTAGAATTTCGATTCAAATAGCGAGCCCCATTTTGACCAACAAGTTTACGACCCCATTTTGTCAGACTGCCTACGTTCTAAGATTTAAAGATGGCTCTGCTCAAGCTGCACTAGGGTTCTATCAGACGCCATTTTTATTGTATAATATTTTTGTTTGAAAATTCAATTATGTTTATGTTCGATAATTCAAAGTACGAAAAACTGAATATTATAATCTTAGTAACTTAAGTACAGAGATTGAATTAATAAAGACTGACTAAATTAAAGGTTTTCTTTTCATGGCAGCCATGTTTATGGTAGACCGTCTATAGAATACCCAGTGATCAAATAAACTACGACGATATTACACTGCAGTCCGTGTTTAACAAATCCACAAACTAGTAACAAAGTTTATGTAAAAATAAATCTAAGTGTAGAAAAATCCTGATTTCCCCTTTCTCTAATTTCCTCCGGTTTTTCTGGATTTTTTTCCAACATTTGCTCATTGCGAAACCTTTGTACTCAGTGATTTTAGCATTATCTGCCAGATCTGCACTTCGAAAGCTTCCAATCTTATTTCTTCACCCCTTCGTAAGTCCAAAATTCCACTTTTTTCAATACTTCATGCAAAACATAATCAATGTTTAGAGTTTGCTCATCAACCTACAGAAAAATAATTTGTTTTTGAATATTTCGTCAGCCATTGCTATTCTCGTCTTCGTTCCTTTCACAAAATATTTACTTTTAGTGATTTCTTTTCGTGATAAACATATTTAAATCCAAATTTAAAGTCAGTTTTCCTCTATCTGCCTTCGTTTAGGTGGTAGTGTTTCTAATATTGAGTGTATATATTACAAAAACACCATAAGGAAAGGTTAAACCGTTACAAGATTTAAAAACAGCCCCATAAAATAAGGTCTCTGAACTCAAAGCTGAAGTATTATCGTCGAGTTCCACCCATTTCCTGAGACACTTTCGATACATCCTATAAATTCTTATACACCTTCCTTGTTGTGTCAAAGTTTTTATGAGGGAGGTTTTCCTTAAATGGTTGACAACGCCACGATGCAATGGAGTTTGCCAGGTTGTAGAACTGCCAGGTGTTTGTAGGCGAGAATAAGACATTTTGAAAATGGAGCTGCGGCCACCTTGGATTTCAAAATGCAACTTTTTAAATAGTTGATTACGGTACTATCATCAGCCGCTACAAAGTTTTAAGTCGATTGGACAAAGAGAATGGGATGAACTCTTGATTACAAAATTAGAACCGGGCAAAATTCCGGACAAATAGAGTTAATAAAAGCGTGGTAAAATAAAAAATAAAGCACAAAACTCGAGGAAAAGAATAGAGAACATTTTTTAAAGATCTAGTACTGCAAATACTAATGATTATGGAAGTGACTCTCATAGCAATAGTCAATTTCACTGTCAAAGGCGGCCGAGTGTGGGACTGATCATCCTACCTTACTTCATACAGTAGGTCAAGAAAATGTGGAACGCTACCTCCACACGGCGCGTGCGTATCGCACAGGGGATAGCTTTATCATTACCAATTTCACTCTGATCTGACCGAGAATAATAGCATGGTAAGCTGTTTCTAGTACAGATTTGAGGTTTGTAATCTCTGTGATTCCGTAAAATAAAAAATAAAAAGAAGAATAGGAAACAATGATCTAAATTCTGTACATTACTTGTAAGTTCCTGCTATAGCATATCAACGTTCCGAAATTTCATTAATTCTCCCCTTTTCCTACCATTACTTTTCTTAAGAATGCGCTCATTTTTTTTTCTTTTTTAATGAACGCAATGGTTATGAAAACGTATAACAAATGAAGGGTAGATGGGAAGAATGTTCAAAGTCCATTTGTGAAAGTTGAAAAAAAAACGCATTTCGAAGTGCAAACACTTGAATTTGAATCTCTTTTTTTGGCCTTTAGGTCAGAGCGAAAAGATGCCTAAAGGCCAGAAAGAAATTTCAATTCAAGTGCTTACACTTGAAAATGTAGGTCTTCTCACAACTTTCAAAAATGGACTTCAATCGCTCTTCCCGTGTAGCTTTCAAATATATTACAACTTTCTTGACGTAGTCGCAATATTATTACAGCTAAACAAACAATTCGCTTTTATCACAGCGCCGATTTGAAGTTTGTAAGAAGTGGATCTAATCATCGTATATTTTTTTCTTTTTGAATGCGCTATAAACTTTATTTTTAATGTTTTTTGTTATTAGTGCATTTTAATACAAATATTGTTTCAATAAAATAATAATATAATCGTCGCTTTCAAGGCAGAAGGGCGTACATTTACTAAATTTTACTTTTTTGAAAGCGAAAGAAAGTTTCGAAAATTTTTAAGTTCTTTATTACATTACTATTTGAGTTGTATTGACAATTCTTTGCGTAATTGTTGACAAAGAACAATTTATATTTAGTTTCACATACATGTATCAGTCTATCATTTATTTGTACACTAGCAAAACAAAAACTGCTAGATAGTATACTTACACCCTTCTTCCTTGAATGTGACGTAATTATGTCATAGCCTTTCTTATATGCAACCCAAACAATATCGGTGTTCTGTTGGTTGCATAATGAGATAGGGGTCAAAGCACTGAACTTATGAACCCCACAGTACACAGCCTTTTCTATAGCGAAATCTTTTAATTTTGCTCTTGACATCCCTTCTATTGCGCTTACTGACGACAAATAAACTTTGTATTTTCCCCAAGGTTCCTGCTATTGAAATCGATGTCAACTGACCTACAATACACGCAAAAAGTTGGGGACAATTGGATCCATCCCGCGAAATTTCGCGATAAATAGTTTTGGATAACGATCTACTGTTTCCCCTATTTGCTCATTTTTTTTTCTTTTTAAAGAACAACGAATAAGATGTCTGCATGTATGGCGACCAAGATACTGATTACTTAAAAAACTATATTTTCAATAATACTGGAGTAATGACTATTTGATACCTTGCAAATCGGGGAAAACTGTATTAAACTTACGTACCGTATTTGCTTTCCGTTGCTACAATTTCATGTTATATATTTCCTTTCAGCTTAAGTTTTCTGAACACACTATATTATTTTCTTCATTGTACAGTCGGGTAAAACAGGATACCATATGGTATGAATACACGGGATAGCATCTTAGGCAGCTAAATTGTTAATTTCAATTTTAAAAAATAATTAGTATTTTCTAAATAATGAAATTAAATAGAACTACACAAAATGAATAATTGAAATTATTTTTTATAAATATACTTTTTTAAACATATCTTCAGGCCTTTGTGATCAATGTCTTTTATCGTATGCTATTCCTTTTATTTGTAGTTTTACACAATAATGTTCTTGCTGTATTAAAATTGGTCAGTTTCATCCGACCGAGGGATACTTGCGCGCTTATTTTAAAACAAAAATGAAGAGGAGATATCTTGGGAGAACTGTCGATTTAACTAAATAATGTAGCCCTACTGTTGAAAGGATTTCGCAAATTTTAAATAAGATTTGCTAATCGGGAAGCTAGATTTCAATTGAATTTATTTACGGCCTTTAGGCACCTAAGGCTCAGTTCGGAAGGGATGCAGGAAGGAGTCGGCCAGCGCCTAAGTTCGAGATACCATCAGGCCATTTGCCTGATCTCACTGAGGAAAAAAACTGGAATAACCTCAGGATGGTCGGCCGTTTCTTTCGAACCCAGGACCTCACGAATTCAAACCCAACGCTCTACCAACTGGGCTAAGGGATTTCGGTATGGAATTTTTTACGTTTTGCAGTAAGTATCCCGTTTTTACCAACTCTCCGCTAAGTGGAGAGGCTCAAAATAAAATTTATTTCATTATAGTTTCCATTGTTTACAATCAGGACCATGCTTTTACTGTTCGTCTGACTCCCTGAGGCACACACAGGAACCATCGGCACATTGTGATAAAAAAAAATAGAAATAAAAAAACATCTTCCAGCATATTGATGCCATCTCGCACACATGTTACGAGGTACGACCCCAATGATTAGCACTGAATTCACGATTCAAAAATCACTGGAACGGGTAACAACGAAGAATTGGAACAGCTCACAACACCACGTTTCTTGGTGTCTTCTACATATAAAAGTATTTGGCCCGTGAAGGACATTCCCAAGTCAAGGATTCATGCTTGCTTGGTTTTCCAGTTCCAAAGACTTGTGTGTGTAGCGGTCACCAGGTCGGAAATCCACAACATATCATTAGGAAAAGATTTGTCGAACAACTTACATACATACTTGGTTTTGTAGGTAGATTACTTACTCCAGGGCTTAAAACGACGATCATTAACATATTACGACAAACCGTAATCATAGAGAGAAGCAATGAAAACACAACAACGCTATAATATTTCCCGCACACGAGTGCAATTACAAGTTCATACTGATCAATGAGGAAAGGAAATTGCGTTTTCAGTTTTCTTTTTTGTTAATTTAGTTGCTATTAATGTCAAATAGACACTAAACATTTATTTCTTTTAATTTCATTAATTGAAAGAAACAAAAAAGTGCAAATTTTGATACCTTGAACATAGGAAAACTTGTAACACATAAAAAAATATATATATATATTTTTAAAACATGTTCTGCTGGCCTTATACTCTCATGTTAGTAAAGGTGTTCCCCAGGGCAATGTTCTCATACATTTCCACGCACTTCTGGGATGTCAGGATATAACGAAGTCGTCAGACTGATGGTTCACACGGGTCGAATACGTTGAAATCTTTAGTAGACTGTAACAACACTGGCTCAGACTGAAAATGGATGTGACGTTTTAAACAATTAACGAGGACAAAGTGAATCGCTGGCAATACTCTCCGAACATAGTGAACATTATTTACCTACTGATGTAATAATAATAATAATAATAAACGCGTTGTGCTCGTAGAAAATAATGTTAATTTCAAGTAATAGTAACCAATAGCATTTGTTTTAAACTTCCCACGCTTTTATAGTTATTCATATTAGTGTCAGTCAATCTGAAAACGTCCTGATTGGTTCCTCGATCCCTAATAATAATAATAATAATTACGTACTTTATATAAGAACAGTTCATGGCGTGTATTCTTTCATTCTTATCCCAGCCAACCAATTGCGCCAAAATTCGTGTTTGCAGACGTTTACGGAAAATGTATTATCTTCAGACTGGCTTATTATAGGACACTCAAACAAAAGCTGGGGGCACCGTGACTAAGTTGGTAGAGCACTCACCTCTGGTTCTAGGGTTCCACCAATTCATCCCATCATCATCCATACGGCCTGAACCATAGTTGCCTAAAGGCTTTAAAATAAATTCAATTCAAACAAAAACTTTTTTTTAAAGTCTGCTTGATAATTTTAGTCCTCTGTATGAAAAGCCTAAAACGTATTCGAACTTGTCAAAATGGTATCCACATATGATTGTCGAAATAAGAACATGCCTAAGTTGATAATTTTTGTATACTGCTACATAGCAAAGAATATTGAAGGAATACAAAATATGAGGTTATATGCTTCCTTAATTTCATATTAATTTTGGAAAATCCAAAAATTCATATTTTGTGCATATTGAAGACCGAATATCTCTGGTGGGACATTATAAAAATTATGTTTTTCACACGTTAAACATTTGTCAGAAGAAACCAGAGCTGAAACGGGTCACCGGGTCTGGGTTTCAGACCCGGAGAACAAAGCAAAGTTTTACATTATTTTTTTGCGTTTGGGCGGTGTTCCTTTCAGGGGTGACCAGGACCGGAGATGTTACCCCAAGAGCATGAAAATTACGACGCCGAAATTTCCAGATAATTCAATTTCCCAGACCAGGTCAATGGGGGTCACATGTTTCAGCTCTGGCAGAAACTACAACTGAGTTTGAAGGAGTCACAAATTTGCAAAAAGGAGATATAAATGACTCCAATGTTCAAACTAAAGTGCACACGAGCAGTATTCATCCCCAGTTTGCAAATTTGGATCTCCTTCAAACTCAAAATCCAAAGCTGAAATTTCTACCGTTGAAAACAATATTTTTTTTTTTAACATTTTGTCCCACCAGACATTTGGCTTCCAATACGCATAAAATACGAATTTTTGAATTTTCAAAAATTCATGTAAAACTAAGGAAGCATTCAATATACTTTGATACGTAACAGTGTACAACAAATACATTTCAACATTCAAGCCTTTCCGTGCGAAAAAGCACTCTGAAAAGCGGAACTGTTTCTATTTGGACAATCACATGTAGATACCATTTTGACCACTTCAATTACGTTTTAGGCTTTCCATACAGGGGACTATAATTATCAAGTAAAAATGGTTCTTGTTTGAATGTCCTATAATAATAAAACAGTCCACAGATATTGCATTTTCCGTAAATGTTTGCAAACACTAATTTTGGCATGCGCAACAATTAAAAAAAAAATGACTGTCATTAATTAATAGGTTGGATAAAAATAAAAGAATACACGTTTTGAACTATTCTTAATATAAAGGTTATAAATATTAAATATTTTTCAAAGGGGTCGAGCAACCACGCTGGACGAATTCAGATGGATTGACCCCTCTTCGAGACCTTTCCAACTACATTTCAACCACCTTCCTAGCCCTAGTCATTCCTGAGTGGAAAATTGCCTCCCCCGTATCTCAGAACCAACCCATGTGATATGGACTGTCTATAAAAGTTGGAACCAACGCGCCTCGCCGAGAACTTTCCAACGACACCTCAACAACCTTCCTAGCCCTAGTCATTCCTGAGTTGAAAGTTGTCAACAGACAGACAGACAGAACGGTCGCTGTTGAAGCCTAAAGCTGTTCGTTGACTGCATCCTCCCACAAATTTGCAATCAGTTATTCATAGTTGGTGAGCGTACCGCAGTAGTCGTGTGGTCTCAAGCGCCAGTGCAGCGTCTGTAAGGATCTGAGTTCGAATCCCGCTTAGAACATGAATATTTGTGGATTTTAGAAACTTAAAAATACAACCCAGACGTGCCGAAGTTATTATTTACTGAAAGCCCAAAATACAAAGTTTTTCATATATGGGGAATATAACGAAGGACAGTTAAATTCATCTAGAAATAAAGCATCATACGTGACGTCTTCGCTTTGTCCTCACGTTGCAGCCTGGCCTTCATTCACCCTCACGGTAAGAGTGAGTGAGTGTGAACACTATAGTAGAAGCAGCTACAGTATAAGAAAAGATGACACTCGAAGACTCAAAATCTCTCAAGTTCCTGCTTGCTGACTTCCGAACTGGGTTTTTAGGCTTATTGAAATCTCTGCACAATCATCAGACTCAATCACGCGTGGAGAATGAAATTCTGCAATAATATCTGTTGGCGCTCCTGAGCACAGAATTGAGAACTAAAAATGCCTACCACTGAGATGATTTGGCTTTCGGTTACTTTTCTGTATGCATACCAATGCTTCAATCATACACATGGAAGACTGAGCAATTTCTATACGACTGAATCTGATTAGATTGCCTTCCCTAGAGCACTCTGTTGTTCCGGCCTTTCTCCAAATGGATGTCACAGAAATTGAGATGTGACACATTCAACATCGACCTGATATCATTAGAAATGGAAATAATTTGAATCAATATACTGTGTTCAGTTTTGTAAATATAGTTTTCCAAAATCTTCTGGCATGGGCAGCAGATGAACGAAGAGTTTCAGTTGTGGTATTCTTCGTCATTAAGCACGTAACTTCTAACAAGGAAACATTTCCTAGTGTCATCGCTTAAAGTCAACAAAACCGGAATCGTCGGGAAGTACACATAAAGTACCAAAAGTTAACACAACAAATTTAACACGCTACTGTGCCGATTAGAAGAAGTAGAATCATTAAAGGGTCAAACAGAAACGGATGAATTCCCATACAAAAAATAAGTATTCAAGATTCTGAATCCAAGATGGCCGCAGCTCCATTCTGAGAAATCTCTTATTCACGACGCTTTCTAAATCCCCCCCCCCCACTTCTGTTTTACACTTTTGCCAATGTTAGTACTATTGCTGGAAGCACTTCTCCAGACTATTTTGGTAACCTCTTCAAGCTTTCTGCATTCGTAACCATTCGGCTCTTCAGCAGTCTTCATGCGTGGGAAGAGGGAATAATCGGCTGGTGCCTAATCAGGAGAGTATGGAGACTAGGTCAAGACACTGTGTTCTGACAAATAAGACTTAAATGTTGTGAAACTCTTAAAGCACGTCTCCCGTAATCGCTCTATTCCTTCCCATTACCTCATTTGTCCCGAAGACCACGCAAGCGCAGAGCGACCTGCATGTTGTTCTACCCAACATGCGCTCCCGCTCTCAGGCTGTTCCATCAGTAGTACGTGTATGCCATTCACTGATTTTCTCGGAACTTATTGACTGTACTTCGTGGTGTTCCGAGAAGTTTGCCCCCTGAGAATCACCTCCCGAAGTTTGCCCTGTTATTTCAGGGACACGCTGTATAAAAACAATAAAAAGTAAGTAAAAATGCTCTTTCAACTGTTTATAACTTTTAAGAATAACATAGCTAAAAAAGCGTGTAACGCTCACGTTAATATAGTAACTGAATACATTATATTCTACTTTTATGTTCATTTTTAATAAAAGCGTCATTTTAAAGTTGTTTTAAATATATATTTAAAGCTATTGTGATTATGATACTGCCTCACAAGCTCCAGACTGACAAATAGTAGAGAAAAGTTTATGAAATGTTGTGTTATAAGGAACGTAACATGAACTCCAAAAAGAGGTGATCAGATTGGCTGCCTTCGAAATATGGATCTTTTTCGTTGTTGGAAAGTCTCAATTTCCACTTCAAGGATGATTTGTGCACATGCGCAGAAAGAACAAACGGTAACCATACACGCACGCAATACAAATGCTTAATCAAGTATTTGTTGCCTCAATCTTGATCACTTATTTTCGCAGAAATAGGAAATATTATCAGTGAATTGAGATAATCCGTTTCCTCGTGACCGGTAGCGTGGTCCAGTCAGCAAGACGATTGATAACTTGGCCTGTGTTCGCTTCAGGCTTCTATTTTTTCTTGTACTCCCACTTTCCCCGAGAAACTGAATGATGTTTGGTTTTTATTATAAATAACCACTGGCGTGACTGGCCGATAGGCCCTAAGCCTTCCCCAACACCATCTGTCCGCGTTTGGTGGAACTGCGTCCACCTGAGTAACGGCTGTGTGGTCAGCACTGCACGCACCTAACCACAAACAGGCGTACCAGTGGGTTTTCTATACCGAGTGTGGCCGTCACGTCTTTATTCACGTGACTCCCCAGTTTGCCTCACGACGCTGGGTGGACGCCGGGAATTTAACCCGGGACCACGCGGACGTGAGTCCAACGCTCTAACCACTAGACTATGGAGCCCTTGGTTTCTATTAGCCAATGGAAATTTTCAGGCAGCTAGATTGCCTAGCTTTTTCCAGGAAAGTTTCGGAAATCTTTTGACAGTGTATAAGCACTGATCAACAGTTGGCCTACAAGAGGTTTAGAATAAATGGTTTTATAACGTTAAAGTGGTGTGTACCTTTTCTTAACGGTAGATATGTCTTATAAGAATGCACTAGCATTTTTGTGAAATCCAATTGAAACATTATTTACTGCAAATTCAACATGAAAACACGGCAACGATTTTAGAAAATCTACAACACGGAGGTCAGAATGTCAGTGTGACAAAATTTCTATCTTTCTTTCTCACCATTGCATTCTTGTAGGACGAAAGACACCTCATAAGTAAAACAGAACAGGTCGTGTTGCAATCTCCATAAAAAATCTTGCATCTCTTTACAATAATAAAAGAACCTTTTCCCTTTGTTTACTTATCTCTATAACTTATCTTTGTGACACCCATCCTCCCTCCCTCTCTCTCTAGACACACATAAAGGAAAGACTGACTGTCTCACTCTCTCTATATAATCCATAAACAAATACAAAATATAATCTCAAATGTAGCCAAAAAAAAGTGCTGTCAACTTTCATTCCTTTGTCGGTTCTGTACCCCGTAGAACTGCCCGCGCGTAACAGCTCAGTACACACACCTTCTAAAAATTCGTTTAAGATCCAGTGATGCCATTCAAGCCAGTTTACAGCTGGATTTGGCCACTTCAGGGATTCTGCCTGATCAGTGTTGGGAGATGTCACACCAAATTCGTGAGAACACACCCGAACTTAAACTTTTAGGATTAAAAATCGATAGAAACCCTGCAAAAAAACAAACAAAAAAAAAACATTTTCCCCCCAATTTTGTTTAACACCCCTAAACTGAAATTTCTGGTAGTATCCCTGGTCCAATCTTAGCTAGCCTCCGCCCCCCCAAAATATTATCTTTAAATTTCACTTTGCCTATCTGTCCGTTTGTCTGTGACGGAGAACCTAAACGCAAACAGGTAAACTGATTTCAGATGTGGGTTCAATAATTTACCTAACCACTTTCAATCTATTGAGGCCAGAGATGAAACCGGGTCACTTTCGGTGACCCAAATGACCCGGTCTTGACCCAAATGACTAGACTGACTGTGATCCGGCAATCCGCTGATCAAACTTACTAACACCACAGACTAAAGCCGGGATGGTACCTTCAACTTGGGCCCTGGACGACGCCTTCCCGCATCCTTTCTCCTCCCTATCCCGGCCTGAGCCTTAGATGCCAGAAGGCCATAAATAAAATTCAAATACCATAGACTAAACAATAAAGACTTACAACGCCTATCTGTTTTCGTCTGCGCTAAGGAGCACATGATTTTGAACCCCGCCGCTAGGTGGCTCTCGCGACTAGTTTAAGTCGCTGGTTGTTTCCAGTAGTAACCGTGAGAGCCACCTAGCGGCAGGATTCAAAGTCAAATGGTCTTAAGTAAAAAGTAAAAACCCGCTAAATTTAGTACAGACAAAAATAGGTAAGCGGTATAAGTCTATATTATTATTATTAAGTCTATGCTAACACCTTAGGCAACACGACTACCTCAGTCGGCAGTTATTGGACACCCCTGGGGTTATTTTTATTCTTTGCAGTGATACGAGACTATTTCTATTTATTATTACTATTGTAAGCAACTTTTCGCGTCGAAATTTTTGTGTTCTGGAGGTTAAAAACCCTCTCTCTATCACACCTGATATGAATGAAACACGGTTCAAACGCAACTGTATAAGAATAAAAACCCTACCCTACCTTCCGGGTCACCGGATCGGAATCGGGTCAGGCTGGGTTCCACCGGTCCGGAATTTGACCCGATTAACTGATCTGTTTCAGCTCTAACTGAGGATACAACCTTTCCTTGCGGTATCTTCTCACTATAAGTACTCCGCTTACAGAATGCTGGCGCCTAAATGAAACAGCTAGAGAGAAGCTGACTTCAAGATTTTGAGTCAGCGACCTCCATTTACACGGATGTCTGTAATCTGTTGGTACTACAGCTTTTCTTTCTGATATTTTGTACTACAGGTACTCAATTGGTAACGTTGGCTGAAGAATCGACAAAGTGAATGTCAACGGCACTCGGTCAAATCCTTTGCTATATTTTATAGACCCCCTTCAGCCCAGACCACTAGCAGCGCTTCTAGGAGAATACTATATATAGACTAGAGATATCACACAGCCACGATTATGATCTTACTGCATCAGCACTACTAACAGTTGCATAAATTTGCTTCGACGGGAGTGGTGACCACAATAAGCAGCGTTATTCGTCGCAATAGCAGGAATTCAATCGCACGTTTCACACGGAGCAGTAGCACCACGATATTAGTAGCACGTTCGTGATGCCACATTAGCACTGATAACGACCAAACGCTCGGCTAGCAACAATCCATTCCGATGTGACAAGTCTGCTGAAGACGTCGAATCTTGTGAGAATGGACAAGAGGAACACCTTCGTCTATTCTATTCTTTCTCCGTATAAGCAGCATAGCAAAAAGTATATTACCTTCCACGCCCCTGTTCACTGGAAAAGAAGCAGGGCTTTAAACGAGTGTTGGTATCGCTTCGAACATGAGTTAGAGGTCTGCACGGGCTCGGGCCTACAAAGCATAGATCACTTCGGGCTCGGGCCGTAATTTTTTGAGTATACAATGATATTTCTCGGGCCTTTTCGGACCTAACTTTGTAAATATACTATACGACAATATTTATCGGACCTTCTTTCGTGAAAACTTTTAAAGCACATCTAAATTTGTAACTTCGTTAAAACAGGAGACGTCCACACTAAAAGTCTGATGCACTGGAGAGAAAAACTGTGTAGTGGAGCGGAAAACTAAAAGTAACAGAAATAAACATGCTTAGCTTGTCTATGAATATACTGTTTCTTACGCTGAATTAAAAGAACGAAAATATTCGGAACAAGTGGTCTTGTTTTTTTATATTTTCAAGACAGTGTCAGTTTATATTTTAGTTTTCTTTTTCTGATATCGGAAGCATTCCTTTCACAAATTCTCCACAAAAAATATACCATTCTCATTTTTACTTGTAAGAAGAGAAGTCAAACGCTTGCTGCAAAATTAAAACTCTAGTTGTTGTAAATAAAATACAATTTTGCGTTAATTATTAAGTTTCTGTAATTCGGGCTTATTCCGGGCACATTTGATTATCTCACAGGCTCGAGCCTAAAGGCGAAAATATTTCGAGCTCGGGTCGGGTATCACATGATAAATTCACGAGCCGCACCGGGCTAAAAGTTCCGGCCCGTGCAGACCTCTAATGAGAGTTGGTAGCGCAACAAACGTTGGTTGTCTGCACCACCGACACGCGTGAACAGCGCTGGGGAAGCGCTACTAACAAACCACTTAGCAGCGTTGCTAGTGGCCTCGTCTGAATGGAGCCTTATGGAGAATACCAAAGAAACACTGAAGTACTCGTACGTGTACCAGTAACTTACATACACTGAATCTTTTAGTCAAACGTTAAATTTGCATTACATAGAACAATCTTGTGAGCAAACGTTACATCGAGTCCACATGACATAACAAATTCTGTTCGCTTTGTACCAACGGCGGATGAACGACAATTTCTTGTCGGGAGCGGAATCTCAAACTAATTTCTCATCATTTTAAGATCATTCACAAGAGAGGGTCACGATATGTTGTTGCTGAAATCCGAATGAAACGTAGTGCATCTAATAGAGGATGGTGAGATATGGAGAATACCAACATTTAAGATGCGATGGACAAGAGGGAGCGGTGCTAGGGGACGAAACCTCAATTCACAGAGGTTAAATAAAGGATATATTTATTCATCCTGAATCAGAATAAAGGACTAAAGGTAGGTAATTCCTGACATCAAAAGAAGTAAAAAAAAAACTTCCTATGAACGTGGGGGAAATTCCGCTTCGTCTTGAAGATACAGCGTTTCCAACTTGGAACCCAATGTCGACACCTAGCAATGGGAAGAAACGAATAATTCTCAATAAGTCAGAAATGACTCATTGAATGAAAATTTCGTTTGCGGAAATTTGTTTCTAGAAACATGGTTGACATCAGGAGTGAAAACACGATGTCACCGGTTTGTCAGTGTTGCCAACCAAACGTTTAAATTTTTCAAATGGCACTATGTCGTGTTATTGGATATTTGACATCTTCTAGTGATGCTAAGAAACATAATTAAAGAACACATCACATTGTTGCGAACTATGGATGAGAACGTAAGGTTTTCGCAATCTTATACAAATGGGTCAGTCCATCTAAAATCGTCTAGCTTGGTTGTTCGACCTCTTTCAGTAATAATAATAATACTTTATATTCTTTAAATAAGAATAGTCCAAAACGTTTTTTTTTATTTCTATTCCCGCCGGTTTTTCAGTCGTTTACAAAAAATATAATATATCCGTAGTGGTGTATCATAGGACACCCGCTTCTTCATTTAAAGTCTGCTTGGTAATTTTAGTCCTCTGCGTGAAAAGTCTAAAACTAGTCAAAATGGTTTCCAAATGTGATTGCCAAAATAGAATAAATTCCTGTTTTAAGGGTGCTTTCTCGCACGGAAGGGAATGAAAGTCAACGTTGATCTTTTGCACACTATTACACATCAAAGGATGTTGATTGTATATAACATATGAAGATTGATATGATGTTCCTTATTTTTATTTTATTTTTTTATGAATTTTTGAAAATCCAAACATTCGTATTGTATGCGTATTGATAGTTACCAAAGCGCGCACGTGAGTTATTTATCGTCAATTTGCAAATCTGGAACTCTGTTCAAACTGAAGTACCGAAGTTGAATTTTGTACTATATGTTCTCCTTATAAGATAAAGATAAGATAAAATGAATTTTATGGGCGGTAACAGCACTATGGCTTACGCCCGTCCCGATACGGGGGAAGCCCCTTATCTTGGTCATATCAAAATTTATCTGTTAATTAAAATAATATAAAAAGATAAAAGATGAAGATGTATAAGGTCCTCACAATCAGCCAACTGGTGTAAATGGCCCTTCACAAGATAAAACAAAAAGACACTATAAAAGTAAACAGCTAAGGAGCATAATAATAAATAAGATAAACGGTAATCATAAAAATCTCTGCGAAAACAAGTAAAATATTACCGTTTAAGTTTAGGTTTATACCTAGGTTTCCCTCTCCTTCCAACGGGATTAAAATCTATATCCATCAGCGGGTCCTCAACCATGTCGGAGGACAAAGATGAACTTGGTTGATGGAAAGTATCTACAGACTCGTCCTGAGCTAATTGTGCAGCCAAAACGTTCGTCAAAGTCTTAATGCTCGTAGCGAGAGGTGAAGTTCGAGCTAATTTGGAGACTTTATAGGGACTAAAAGTAGGCTTAACCCGTGGAGCTCTAGAGCTCTTCACAGGTGTTTTTTGTCCCTGACTCTCCGGCGGCATATTGCTAGGAATCTCCGATTCTTTGGGCGGCTTCGGAGTGTCGTCATGCACAACAGACTCTGTTTGTGTTGATACGTTAACTGTCTGGGTACCAACCGAGAC
>JAGDQP010011210.1:353-14771 GCA_022664845.1 Lepisma saccharinum
TGCTCATGCAGTGTAAACTCTACTAAACCGCATTTCCTATATGTCAGCTGTTATTTTCCCTTTTTTGCAGTGTACAGAGATCCCTTGCTTACACCTAAACCTGCAGTGAAAAGAACAATGCCAATACTCAAGCTTGCAATACCTTGTAGCGTATATGACCCATCTACAATGATCCTTCACCATGTTAGACACATGTAGCCAGCACGTCGAATACGGCCATATTCCCTTAAGGAGGGTTTATTTTTTATTTCTATATACATTCTCGCTTGACATATTAAACTTGCTTCGTAAACACAAAAGATACAAGCATTGGCGTATTCATTTCCCTTGTGTCAGTTTCCTATGGCCGACTTGTGAGTTTTTAGCAGGGGCTGATAGCTGACAGTACGCCTAAGTTATTCAAATATCAATGCTTTCAGTGTTTGCCATCGGTTCATCAACTAGAAAGATACATCCATTGTCTTTCATGCACATTGTAATGTCTGGTGAACCGTTTGGGACTTTTAACTACGAAGGTTGGACACCACGCAGTATGATCGAACACGTTTCTCTACATTTGTGTTTTACTATTCCTATTAGGCTGGTAAAAATAAAATTACACTCCATTCTAGTCATCCCGTTAACAAGGATTTTATTTTCCCGTAGTGTACATGTCAAAGTGCATTATACGCATTGTCCTATATTCTGATGACTGTGATCGCCTTTTCTATAAAGTTGACATTAGTTATCTATCCACTCAACCATTGCTACAGCATTCCCCTGCATAATAGCGTATTCATAAATTTTCAGCATTGCCCATAACCATCAAAAAAATTATTCATACAGCGAAATAATAGTTTATATTATTACCAATACTATTTTTATATTGATCAACTACCTTTCACAATTCCGGAAATTGTAACAATTTATCTAAAGACCCATGACCCGTCAGGTACTGTTTAACTAATTATTATTTTATATGTGTAGCGTTGTCAGTGTTTAACGATCATTCACAATCCTATGAGTACACCGGTCAATTCCGTACGATCACTAACGTTGGTACTTGTTAACACTTAGTATGCTATTCTTATAGAGCTAATAATATTCAACACGTTTATTCCATTAAAAGTATTATCCCGCTGCGTGAACTAGACTGCTTGTACAACGCCCCCAGTCTACCTTTAGCAAAGCCAATAAATGAGCTGCATCAACCTAATACAGACATACACTGCTCATGTTCCTAGTTGCAATTCTAATTACCTTCCAGTAACGTAATCCCCACCATCAAAAAGATTCCCAGTTCAATGCATGCACGAAAATATTCAACAACGCATGGCTACATACCCACGGGGACTGGCAAGCATCTCGCACATATACACGATCGCGTTGCTATGCCATGAATACGCTAAGATTCTCCAGCCGGAACGAACGAAGGCGGAAATTGACGGTCTTGACCGAAATTAATATACTATATATTACTCCGACAAACATTATCCCTTCTCTTAACATGTCCGCTCAACAATATATATTTATTTTCTTCCTTTTTCGGGTAACATACGTTCATGAACATCATTCATCTTATTCAGGATTCATTACCTGCTCTGACACATCCCTTGTCACTGGACAGACTGTTACGACCCCTTTATTCTTCAGCCTCAAAGTAACCGCCAATCTACCATTCTTTATCTTTTTCTTTTTAGAAAAACTGTCAACTTTAGTGTTGTAGTCTTCTTCCAAAAAATGACAAACGACTTTGCTTTCCCCACTACGTAACACAGTCCTTTCGCAAAACCATCCATCAACGTATTATCCGTCAGCGCTGTCACCTACTCATACTCTTTTACAAAGCACCCTCCCAAGATCATCAATCTCGCCTTTGTGTACCATAATCCTACATGACAAGGAACATGGTACTTTTCCGAACAATAGAGGCGGTAGTACAAAGAGCACCCCAGTTGTGGGCCCACATCTACTGTGGTCACAATGAAGGAATAAAAAGTAAAGTAATACCTGACTTATCAATGACGTGGCCTACGTGAATGATACGGCACAATTCCGGAAAAGCGATATAAAAGAAAATAAATAAAGAATGACAACTCATTACTTGCGTGAAGAAAAAGCACTTTGAAAAGAAACATGTAACCAATGAGTAAAAATAAAATTGATGGAAGAGGAAAATATATTAAAAAAGGTCGAATGAAAACTAACAAAAGAATTTGGGAGCGAAAACTAATCCTGGTACCTGCTTTTGTTCGCATCATCCATCCCCTTTTTTCTTTTCCTTTGAACGGACTCAAAAGCTTTGACTCATTCGTTTGCTTTTTAAAGCTCTCTCTCTCTCTTTCTCTCTCTCTCTCTCTCTCTCTCTCTCTCTCTCTCTCTCTCTCTCTCTCTCTCTCTCTCTCTCTCCCCACAAGATACAGAAATTCTTAACACAAACCATATGTTATCTCAAAAGCCAAAAGTTGAAGTGAAACCTGCTTTCTTGTGGGACGATATCCCTCTCCTTCTGGCTCTGTCTGCTAAGAGGAAAGGTAAAATAAGTCTTCTTCGTATAATCTCATAGAAAAGGATAAATTGACAAGAATAATATGTGCAATTATAATAGCAATAAAGGAATATGAATGTACGTTTGTCGATAAGCAAATTGCAAGTAAACAATAAGTAAGACCTGTAACTGGAAACAAAACAAAAAGAGGGAACAGAGGAGAGTGGGGGAAGAACATTAAACATATCAGAACATCTCCAATACGTAAAATAAAAGTGATCATTGCTAAAACAGTAGCATTTAAATGTCTTCGCTCTGAAAAGCGGGGTTGCAAATGTCACCACGAATGAATAATCGTAGCATGCCGACTTGAAACAAGATGCAGTGTGATACACTAACATGTACTGACTAATATGACGTCACACATAAGCTACAATGCTAAATTCGTATATTGACAAACATTATAAATTGCAAATCACAAGGTATCTACACATCATATACACAATTAATACATCCATTCATCACGCCCTTAATGGACAAATACAATGGGTGAACAGCACACAGATAAAGGGTCAAGTACATATAAGATGATAATTAGTTAAATATATGTATAATTGCTCATAAAATGGCATAGGACTGTAGATTAAACAAAAAAGGGGGGAAAAAGGTAAACATAGCGTAATAACGCAAGTAACGCGTGAGCGGAGGTATGAAAAAATACCCTAAGGTGCTTAGTAGTTTCTTCTTTCCATTTAGCGACTATAGAAAAAACAACCCAAAGTCGACTACCCTGCCAGAGGTTCGAAAATGGTTCCTTCGCAGTTTCACCAGACGAATGCCTCAATAGTGCAGTAACAAAGGCTACGGCCGTTACCTTCACCAGCCCTTTACGTATGTTGCTCTCTAGAGATCTATAGTGATGTCTCATAAGTGAAACATGGATGTTGGGTAGGGGAGCTTTCACGCTGAGGTTTTCCAATGTTTGAAAGGCAGATTCACCGGGCGAATGCCGAGAGATAACCTTAAGTTAGAGTCCTGGCCTCTACCGTCCTTTTTTTTGTGTGGTATGTTATGTACATGTTATCTACTGTTGCACTTAACTATTTGCTATACCACATTGCTGTATTAAGTGTTTAGACTACATGTAAGGATAAAAGACTGTGCAACACCAATCATTTTCCTTTCAATTGACCGCTTGGTATATTGGATAGAGTGGCGGATACTGCATGTACAGTATTGAAGTAGAAATGTTGCCTCATTTCGCAAAGAACTCATACACTGACTAAGTCCAATTATTTTTGAAGAGGCACGTCATGGCTGGAATATACCCACGTCCTAGTCAGTATACTGAACATTTCTTTCTGGCTTCGAAGAAGTTTCTTGCCTCACAGCTAGATGTCACTGGTATCAATATCTCATTTCCTTAATCATCCTGATAAATAGAAGCTTATGATTGGCTCGTGCTGAACCAATCACAGAATTTCATTTTAGCGAGAGCTTTAACAAAATAAGTTACTGAGCTCAGAGACATCTAGCGGTGAGGAAAGAAAGTTTTTCAAAGTCAGGAAGAAACGTGTACACATTTAACAATACACGTTACTTCTCTGTATAGTTTTCTATGAGATATCAATGTTCCCGTTAACAATAAGGAGAAACGATTCTTAATATAAATAAAATGTTTGCTTTAACCCTTCAAATCCGCCATGGCCCCTATATAACTCATTCAGTAATTTCGTTCAAGCCGCATGGCTTATATACGTATATATACCATGGTTATTATCACAATTTTTAGCGCTACACCCTGGTCGACTATTTTACAATATAGCGGATTGAGGGAAGATGCCACGCATTTTAATCGAAGAGCCATTTTGGAGTAATTACAAGAAACAGAACAGCAAAATTTTGCACAAATATATTTTGAATTTTCATGCTCATACTAACGGAAGTCCATCAAGCTGCATGCATACAGAACGGATATAATTTTATGGGCTTTTAAACTTAGCTCTCAAAATGTGCATCTTACCAAACAGATCAGTGTAAGATGTCCACTCATTTTGAGGAAGATACCTAATATATTGTAATTCATATATAAGACCATAATAATTAAATTAAAAAGAGGAACTTCATGTCTCCATTATCCATAAGATAAATAAAATATATGAACAACTGTGAGAGTGCTTCGACCACTTCAGAAAATATTTGTTACAATGTCAACACCTTGATGACATCTGCTTGAAAGAGTGGATGACTTTATGATTTGTAGGAAATAAGAAAATAGTTATTTAACATATGGCATACTTTCTATTGAATATGAACGTAGCAGCTGTAGCTCGATTAGTATAACCGATATGATAGGTCCTGGGTTCGATCTCCGCGGCGGCATTCCTGTCTGAGATTTATCCAGGTTATCCTCAGTAACACAAAGTTAGTGCTGGGATGGTGGACTTATTTCCTACAACCTCACCCCCACTCTTATTCCGGCCTCAGCCATAGTTGCCTGAAGGACATAAATGACACTGAAATTCTACTGAACACGTACGTATACTACCAATTACAAATGTCCTAGTAATGACTATATTCTATTCAAAAATAAAGTTTAAAGAAGTGAGTGTCTAAACAGAAAACAATGAAAATAGTCCTATTTAATGCAATGCATTTAGATAGTGGTCATCTACCTCTAACCTTCAGAGGAAGACGCCAGTTGACTTGTTGCCTGCCTAACACATTTGGTTCGACTGACCAAGAACTATTAACAAACATTATTGCTAGTGAACAAACGATTGATTGATGCCGCCCATATCGACTAAACGATATAGTAACTTTTTTTTTTATATATACATGTTACAAGTTTTCATCATTGTTTCAAAACTTCTCTTACAATTTTGGCCCTCTTTTTTTCACTCAAAGTTTACCAATAAGCGGAAAGAAGCTAACTATCGAAAGAAGGGCTGAGCGAAGGTGTGAGGGTCAGGGTAAACTAGCAACATGAAGGGGAGGGTGTGTGAGGGGGAAGACGAAATCCAAATATGAGTGTGAGGACCAAATCTAAACGTGAAGATGAGTAACATCTGACGAATATGAACAGCTTTGGTGACGTCATGACTTAAATAACCTATTCGGGATAGTACCTTCAATTAAGGCCAGGTCTTTTTCATCCCACATTTATTTATTTTTTTATCGATACCTTAGATGATTTCCCCCACTTTTGTCGCGTTCATTCTTCTCTTTCTTTTTTTTTCTTAAACTTTGATCATAACCAAAGACGTGAACTACAATCAGAGGAACAAAAAATCACCACCCACAACCAATCATAATAGTCGATGATCCGTGGCTATTATTAGGTACATCGTATCCTTGAGAAATGAACAAAAAAGAAACTACAGACGCATGATGTGATGACTTATAAAAAGGGAAGAATTTATTTTTGTGGAGCTATATATCTCAGCATATCCAGCGCTTGAAGATTGTTAGTTCGGTGTTTTGCAGAGAAGAAAAAAGAATTGAAAACAGAAAGAGAGAGAGAGAGAGAGAGAGAGAGGAAAATAGTACAGAAAGAAGGTGCTGGCAACGAGATGACGATAGAGAAAAGAAAAGAGTAGGACGCGTGATAAGAAGGTCGTGAGGATATATTATCCGTATATGCAAGATGTCTTATCTTTAATTAGATAGCCGCAATTTAGAATTCTGCCCTGGGTTCCTGAATCTGATAAACATCACACAATTGTGTGGCGCTGTAGTCTCTCGGTGGTGATGCCTTGGACACTCTTCAGGATGCTCTAAGCAGAAAGAGAAAGAGAGAATAAGATGAAGAGAAAAGAAACAGCAAAGGGGTGGAGGAGAAATGTCTGGAGATTCTATCGTTAACGAGATTTATTAATTAGTTTCGGTATGCAAGTTATCCGTTGCTGGCTTTTCACCATCCCAGTCATGGAAGGAGGGCAAACAAATACTATAGCTGAAACAGATTTGTTAAGGCTCTACTTTAGTAAGCAAAGATTGCTATAGTTAGTTTAGCAACAAAACCAGAATGTGTTTCTTCCATAAACCTCTCTGGATAGCACAAATATATCTTCACCTGTATTTCACCCGCACCGCCCCATCCCAAACGATTGACCGTTTCCATTTCTGAGAGCAGCTAGAGCCCTATATTGGCAACGCTAACAAATTTTGTTTGGTTACCAAAAGGAATTTTCGTGTAAAAGACAGCTAAAATTCTATACATAAAGTAATGTGTTCCTTGCATACGTTGTGTTAAGTGCAGACACTTCACAAGAAACATGCACGAACTCAGAACTTGAATTTTTGAATCAGTATGTAACCTACGTTAAGGGTGCAACGTTCAGTGCTGATGGTCTGTCTTCAGATTAAGGGTTCAACTACCGCCAACCCAAGTACAGAAAGTGTCAAAATGAATAAAACCTCTTTTTAGTTTCCAAACTAAGGTGATCGTAAAAAAAATATACCATCGCAATGTTACCTGGGAGGGAATCAGCCTTTTGAGCCATGGCAACATCGCTATTTTCAAATACACCAAATTGGATTTTTGTCATTTTCATAAAATGGAGGACATGTCAAGACTGGACCAGAAAAAAACTCACAAATACAATTTATATTACGAAAGTCTTCTTTTTTTATGTTTATCAATGTATACGTTATTACAAGTGATAATACTAGAGCTCCTATGTAGTCATGTGGTTACCGCGATCGCCTGCGGTGCGAGGGTCCTGGGCAGGCACGTACCCTGAAGTTGGTTCGGAGGGGGGTTCGACGTCTATCTAGGTGTGAAATTTACGTCAAATTTTGCCAAAAATGATATCAATTTCACAAAACAATCTGAATTTCCCACGACCCCCAGGTTCCTGGTTCGTGTCCCGGTGGGAGCTCCATTTCATAGTAACATTTCGATTGCCCAAACCAGGGTTGTTGGTGTGGGTTGGTATCAGGAAGAGCATCCGGCCGTGAAATATCTGCGAAATCAAAAAAACCTGTGGAATACGCTGACCTAATCTCTTACATGAGAAAGAGACAAACAAGCATTACTAGTGATCATACTGTTCCCGTTTCAAGTATAGGGAAAATGGTGTTGACGAGAGAAGAATGTATAGAAATCACCCTGATCACTCGTGAGCGAAGCCGTCGTGTTATTATCGCTGATTTTAATAATAGCCACCTAAATCGACCAAAACTTTCACAACACGGTAGCAAATTTAATAGTAAAATCTAGAGCAATACGGACTATGTACAATTGTTTGAGAAAAGGCAATAGATAGGAAGTAGTGTTGCCCACGAGATGACTAGATGAGATAGAACGTAATATATTTTATGCATCTTTTCTAGACGAACCATATTCTGAACGTGAAGTTTTCGTGACAAGGCGGGCCGCGATGGCTCAATGATAGAGCGCTCACCTCTGGTGCTTGGGGTCGTCGGTTCAGTTCCTGCTCTTGCCATGTTGGCTTTGTGATGGATAAAGACCATGTATGTTAATTTTTCAGGGTTCTCCCGTTTCCTTCCACCTTATTCATTCCACCAATCATCACATCATCGTTATGCATCTGTCCTGAGTCAAAGTTGCCTAAAGGCCCTAAAAATTAAATTAAAAAAATCAAGTGCGTGACAAGCCAGCCTTAATCTCGTCTAGTGGACAAAACAAGTAGGAAGAAGAGAAAGTCCGAGTTTCCTAAATCTTCAACACTCCCACAGTCTCCAGTGAAAAACTTCGGATCAGCATTTGGAAAATGATGAAGGAATAAGACTTTCTCAAGCTGATCATTCTGCCTGAGATTTTCCGGGAATTTCCTTGGTCTAACCAGGGCACTGTCGGGTTGGTTCTTAGAATACAAACACTGGCTGCTAACCTTTTCGTTCCTTTCTCTGGAAAATACGATCGCTGACTGACATAGTTCCACAGATATGTTACAAGGTTAGGTCGAAGATGTTTCAATAATAGGCGAGAAAATGTATTTCCTTTTGATAAAGTTTCATTTGCGAATAACTTTAAAATGAACGGAGCGGTTAGAGTAGTTTCCCTTGACTTCCAGAAAATCATGTTCTCTTAAACTGATTTGAATTGAATTGAATTTTTAAGGTCTTTAGGTAGCTTTGGCTCAGGACGAATGCATGATGATGGAATGATTGGTGAAATAAAGAAAGTGGAAGGAAACGGGTGAAGTTACCGAAAACTACACGAAATGGTCCACTTATTTCGGAGTAAGTGTTCAAAGGAAATTTTATCGAAGGAAAATAATTTCTGCCACCGATTGATGATGACCACTATTTTACGTTCTGCCAGCAGGTAGACAGATGAGCCGTCAGTTCGTGGGCAAGGTGAACCAAAGGTAGTTTGTTATGATCTTTTATGAAGATGACTTCTTAACGACGGGAACTAAAGTTTAAAATGGATTTCGATCCAATGAGATCCGAATCCGGATATCAAAATCTTCGAATCTAAATCCGTGTTGGATATCCAGGTCTGGATCGGGATTTCGAACTTAGACGTTCTGGATCCGGATTTGGCCGTCTCTAATTTAGAGCCACTGTGTTGAATGTGTCTTATCCGGAGTCGAAGTACCTTGATCCATGCGGGGCATTGCATCCACTCCGATGTAAATCTCATCACAATCACAAACGAGAAAAACAAGCGGAACATTAACAAAATCCCGCAAAAGAGACAAACAGAGACAGCAGATTGTGTTATGTATGTGTTATTCATTATTACACTCATTCTTGCGAAGAAACGTTATCTTCGTTCCCAATTGCCTGTCACACATCAGCTTTTATATATATATAACTAGATAGAAAAAGATGGTGTCCGAACCATAACAGGTAAAAGCGAGGTAGCAAGCAAGGCAAGGAGAGAAACAAAACGAAACATCAGACTAGGCCGTGAAAGAAATTTTGTTTACTACAAGCAGCGTAATAAATGGACGATTCATTTGTTGCTATCTTCTTCATCGAACTAAGTTTCTATTGCGTTGACAACATACAGTAGACTCCTTTTGCAAGATAAGGTCAAAACACACTACCACCACCACTTTTAATACATATACTGCGCGACAAGCATCAGAATAATTTATTCAGTCTGTTAGATTTACGGTGAAAGCTTCTGGTTAGTCATTTACTTTTTCTGGTTCTTAAGCGTTTTATCTTTCTTCGCTTTTCTGTTCCTTTCCCCTCATCTCTATCTTACCCTTATTCTCCATTTATTTTAGTACATGATTTATATTATATATTGGCTGCTTACTTACCTTGTTACCTTCCTTGTCAAACAGTAGCTTATTACCTGCCACTGTTTAGGAGGAATAATTCATTTCTTGTCTTGGAAAGATAAAGACGAGGAGAAAATGGCGGGTTTGTAAGATACAAACCTCTCAATATTGCCTTATCTCTTGTGTGTGTGTGTGTATCTATAAGCAGATACTCCATAGTAAAACTCTATATATATAATGTCGATGAATAACGTCCAAGATATGCTTTGACTACACAATCAAATAAGCCAATTACGATCCACTGACAAGAAGGGAATGAGGTACTTGTGTTTTTCTTGATTATATACAAATCCATTTTGTTAAAAGACTTGTTCGATTTGCAGATGGATTATATTCTAGTAGTGGCTGGCGTTACTTTCAAAACATGTTCTATTAACAATCGATGTTTACGGTAGTTGGGAGGTGGCGTCGGTTCAAATCGTCTCGAAACTATCTTGGGTTGAAAGTTGTTTTCGTATAATGATCAAATAGATCGAATATTAATATCGACATATTTATCCGATGTTCGATATGAACGGCATTCGATTTGTAAGGTTCTTTCACGTAAGACGGTCTCCGATGATTCTTCAATTGTCACAATTCGATCTTCAATATTTCTCGATATATTTCCGATAATTCGATATATAATTGCAATTCGATTCGCCAGGTACATCGAGGTTTGGAATCGAAATTGAAAATCCTTAACGCCAAGTATTCAAAGCTTTTCTCCAGAGTATCCTCAATCATACCTGGTGAATCTTCAGGGTTGCAACCTTTCCTTTCGCTGTCCCAAGATCAGAGTAGATTATTATGATGGACAACTACAAAATTCAGAAACATAAATATGTCAATATTTAGTGAAAATGTATTTATTTGTATATTCAGATTCAAAGAAAATCGCCGAAATTTTTTTTAATTTGAAAAAATTTTCACATTATGTCAATACTGAATATGTCGATATCTCATTTACTGCAGATTTAAAATAAATATGAGGGGAAGTCAAATGAAAATGGGTCACATGCCAAAACGAGCGTCATACCTCAAAAGTAATCCCCCAAACTACATTTATCCCACTGGAAGATAAGACGGTCAACCCCGTCCTTTAAGAAGGTTCTGGGCTGCTGACTGAACCATATCTTTACCCAGTCAGACGCCTTCGTTTTGAAGTAATAAATGTTCAATGGCACACTTTGGCGTCTGGCCAGTTTTCACTTGACTGTCCCTCATATTTCAGACTTACACATTCCTACGTAATTTGATAACCATTGCCAAATTGATAATCCTTGGGACCTGAAAATATTTTATCAGTCAGTTTCTATGAATCAAATTGTACCTAGTTGCATTTGCATGTGAGCTGCTCTCTAAAATGTACTCTCTTGTTAACACTACCCTTCGGAGCGACACTGGGTAGACATGTAAACTCAAGTGCTAATGTCGGTAATTCATCACACAAACAAAATTAGAAAGCTGCCGATATTCAACAGAATTTGTGCTATTATGCACATTGGCAAAGCTGCTTAGAGCGCTGGAATTTCTAGATTGGCCGATAGATGTCAGTCGACTCGGTTAGCAATCTGGGTGCGAGAGAGGCCAACATAAGATGCTAATTGGTTGGAGCTCGAGAGATGGCAGCACATTTTCACATTCTAATTATTGTGAAAAGAAAATCATAATGTTAAGAGCGGCATTTCCAACATGTAATTTAATTCTGTGACGGGAGATGGAAGTAATGTCGCGACTGTTCACACCTCCTGTTGATGTTCCTCGCAATTTCTTTAGACAATATTAGACCAAAGAAGTCAATGTCAATATAGAACGCTTATCCTAATTTGAAACCATTAAAATTTATAATGTAAAAATATTAACAGAGTTCTTAGCGTTTATATGGTTTGTTTCTCATTCTTTATTTACATGACATGACATTTGCACTTCATGCATATAATTCTAGAAGCCCAAAGACAAATGAATCGTCACATGCAAAAACGTGACATGTGAAAAAAAATTACAATAATGATATTTTTACAACAATCAGCTCGTGAAGGGAAGATAGTTAACCTGGGACACAGTAACATATTCTAGAACGTGAAATGTATTTCTCTGTGGCTGACAGAGAAAATATGAGTTGATTTAAGAATGGTAAAGAATACAGCAACTCAGTTTCTAGCGTTCTCTGGAAAATTGTATTTTTGCACATATCACCTTTTTCCACGATTCAAATTATATCTAACACTCTATTACACATTAGGATTTCCCATTTCAGAAATAAACTTTTGTAACTTTTATCTACATCTATACTTACATTTTACAAACATAAATGTTTCGTGCTTGGGATTGAAGTATTATTATCAACAAACGGCGTTAATGTAATACATGAAAAGTATTGATACTTATGTAGTGCACAGTCAGCTTTACAAGTTACGAAAGCTACTTCTCCAGGTCGATAATTGACCTTACATATATTTCTTTACTTGTAATATGGTAAAAGAAAGATTCTATATATCAACTTCATACGGGATACCAATTTATAGTTGCGATCTCCACCACTGTTCGGCTTGATTCTTTTGTATACAGAAGTAAACCTAATAGTGTGACGATTTGGGCAGCAATACTGATGTGAATTTGGTCTCACATCAACCTTCTCCTGTATTTATCTCATTTCTTCTCTGTCCGTCTTCCATCATTTCTTTTTTAATTATATTTTCTAATACTTGGATAACGCAAAAAGAGAGACGCGGAAAAAGAAGAGAAAGATGATAGTTATCTTTCTCTTCTCCGTCCCTTTTCTTGGTTCTCGCACGGATTGTTGAGGAAATTAATGAGAACTTTCCTTCTCCTCGGGGGGTTTCCCGTATCTTGATGTGAGATATTGTTGCTGAGGGAAAGACATGTTACTTGTGCTCTAAAAGCCACCAGCAACACCAGGAGGTATATCACTTCTCTCTCGCTCTAACTCACACCAAATCTAAAAAAAATATACACGAACACACACAGAGGGAGTTTTTTCTATTATGGATGTAAACACAAGCATAGAATACAAGAAAGTGTGTAACAGCACTACTCAGTCTGACCCAATGGTACACAAAATATGCTGTGAGAAAAATTGCCGCGGTAGGGAACACCAGAATCAATTAGGGTTGTGTATAAAAACAAGGGTTGAGGGATAAAAGTCAAAGTTGTGTAACAGGTTTCTAATAGTAAAAATAAGTTGAATTTGGTCTTCCTGAATTTACTTTCAAAAGCTTTTCATCTGAAAAATAAATTTTTCGGGGGCCACAAACGCTTCCAAATTTTCATTACGGCTATAGAAAATGGTATGTTATTGTTACGGGTACATTTCTCAACGCTGAAACTACGCTTTGGGTTTACAATTAATAAAACTTGTAAACGTTAACAATTAACTCTGCAACTGCCACCCCTATTTTGCGAGGTGCACATACGCTACCTTAACAAGTGACAATTAGAGTGTTAATGTTTACAAGTTTTATATGTAAACCCAAAGCGTAATTTCACGTAGAGAAAATAAAACACAAATTTATATACATAACAGTAACAGAAAATTTCGGTTCATGAAACTCTCGAAGCTTTTGTGATACACGAAGAATTTAATTTTCAGTTAAAAAGCTTTGCAGACTTATTCAGGGAGACTCAATTGAACTTATTTTCACTATTAGAAACCAGTCACACAAAATCTCATCTTTTTCGCTCCACCCTATTGTGAACGCATTACGGCTCTTACAAGGTACATCCGCGAAGTGCCTGACATATATTGGTTCAATATTCAACAAAATTCAAAGTTCTGCTTGCCTCTCACTTAGTGTGTATTGTACTAATTTTAGCGGCCCATGGCGGTAATTTGCATATTTATGAGTCTTTATAAATCACAGATTCCAGAGTAATGGTTGTTACGCTAGGACACATTCGAACATAAATTAACATCATTAATGTAGAAATATTTTGAATTATCAGTTCAGTGCTCTGATATTCAACACATGATTAAACATACACGGAAAAAGCTGCTTTCCTCGTTAACTGTGATTTCTTTTTTGCTCCTGACAATGTTCTCTAGAATACTGAAAATTTGAGTTGCTCACTTCCCAACTGCACAAATGAATCATTCATACAGTATTTTATTCATACGTCATTCATGCAGTATTGCCAAATTCAATTTCTTCAGATGGTTGCGTACAACACCGGTAGAGATCAAGTCGCACAAGAACGCTATCGTCACGTCCACAGAGAAAAGACGCTAGAGGAGGTGACTGCGCTCACCAACACACGGAAGCAGGACATGGGGAAGGAAATTATGCAACACTGTATCCTTCCCTCCGCTCTCCCCATTATTAGGCCGCTTTCACATACCCGCGAGAGCGGGGCGAGAGCGAGTTCTCCCGCATCCGCCTCGCTCTCGCTGATCCTTTCACATCAACGCGGGCATTGACTACACGGGAAATTTCTGCGAACATGGTTGCTGTGTAACCAGTTTTATTGACGTGGTGGCAATGGACACACTGATGATAATATGACTACCAAGGAAATTCCTTTAATTCGTTAGTTCGTTATTTAAAAATATATATTAGTTCCAAACGTGTGGTTTAAATTAATAGTCTGAATATTTGAACAAATGGCTCAGCTTGAAAGATTATTATTATTATTATTATTATTATTATTATTATTATTATTATTATTATTATTATTATTATTATT
>JAGDQP010011210.1:14781-46159 GCA_022664845.1 Lepisma saccharinum
TTATTATTATTATTATTATTATTATTATTATTATTATTATTATTATTGCCTGTTGTCCTTCAGAAAACAACATCGGCTTGCCGTTGCTTTGTGACTATTTGCTACCGAAAATACTGCTTGTTTGGGATATCTGTCGAAATAGTGGAATAATTCCGAGATTATTTTAAAAGAATTTTTTCTTTCACCTTTATTTGAAATGTGTATGGGTCGAAACCAATATTACTTAGAACAATTAAAGTAGCACAAAGATTGACCTTTAATACAGTAGTGTCTCCGGTGGATGAGTGGTTAAGCTCGTAACCTTGTAATTAAGGTGTCCCGAGTTCGATTCCCGGTGAGTACACAAATTGTTCGAATCCCACGTTGAACTGTAGGTCCCGTCCTCAGGACGTCATCATCCCATGGAAGGCAATGGCAAACCACCATGGGTTCACCTTGCACAGGAATCTTCGGGCCAAAGACCTGCCTTGGGGTAGAACACCTATCATCATCATCATTAATACAGTATCGAGTAAATAAAATGTATAACAGAAAATGAGTAAAGGAAATGTACTCTGTCTTCAAACTGATTTGCCGAAACACAGTTCCGGTGCGTCCGGCCTACTTTAGTTTGTAATGTTTTCTGCTTGTACAAAAATCAGAACAAATAGTTGTTTATTAATACCGTAGATATATGAGAAACGGGAATATGATTCACTTTCAAATTTTCGACGTGAAACTACTACAATTTCATGAAAAATGTATGTAAGTAATTATTCTTTTAACTGACAATACATCTTCATAACAAAGAAATAACTTCTTGTTTACAGCTCTATGAACATTCATATCAACATTATTATGATCCAACAAGAAGATTAGCTTTTAATGAAACAATTCTAGCTACCGCCTTAGTGTAATTGATGAAAATGCAGCCTATTTCGTGGTGTTTCCTAGCAACACTGTTCTATCTTTTCGCCCGCGCCCGCCTCGCTCTCGCGCGTATGTGAAACGGCTCATTTAGTTCAATGTCTTGCTTGGCTTTCTGCGGGCAGCTCCCGCAAAAGTCTCGCCAAATTTCTAGTAGGGAAACGCGGGTGTTTTTTCGTCCGCAGCGAGAGAAACCCGCTCTCGCCTCGCGCTCGCGCTGATGTGGAAAGCTCAATTACTCGCAATATATTTCTAAACCACGCGGGTGTTGTCCGCCTAGCTCTCGCGCGTATGTGAAAGCAGCCATATTCAATACCTAGTTTCCGTTCGTGTCGAAATATCGAAATATAATATCGTTCATGTCGTAATGCCGTTGCAAACAGAATACCACACACATTAAAATATTGCAAATCGAATAACCGCCACATAAAAGAATCATTCTAAAATATCATTCATATAAAACTATCATTGAAAATCGAACAAAGATCATTTTGAAATTTCGTTCAGCATCACAATTAATTATATTGATTTTGATATTTTCCGAATTAAAATTAGTTTTCAATTTTGATCTGGTTCTCTAAGCGAGGTCGATTGGGCTTTATTACTTATAGCCGGATCCATAGTAGGTCAGGTAGTATTGAAGCAGTGTGGATACCTCTTCAAAGATAAATGATCACTCTTTCTTACAGGCGAAAGTTAACAGCTCTGCAATACAACTATTTTGAACACTCATATACGAATATAAGAATATTTATTATTTACGATTTCTTAAATTTGTTATAAATAAGGTGGGCAGTTCATATAGCTCGGATGGGGGGAAAACGAAGATTATATTCTATCCTGGTTGGAAGGCCGGATGGAAAGAGGTCATTGGGAAGACCGAGACGTCGTTGGGAGGACAATATTAGAAGAGATCTTCGAGAAGTAGGTGTTCGTGATGAAAACTGGCTTGATATTGCCCAGGATAGAATCCAATGGCGAACGTCTGTTACTGCGTCGATGAATTTGCGAGTTCTATAAGCCAAAGAGATAGTTATAAATATTACATATGCCACTTATTCAGTAGTAGTAGCTTTTTTCCGTAAATATCAATTACTTAGATTGCTAAGCAATACAATTCAATTAGATCAGTTTTGTCTTTATTTAGACAAAGTAATTGATTATCTAATATAATCACTGCTCTAATAACATTACTGAGCAACGTTTATACAAGTTACAATAGGTTGTATCAGACATGACGTCAATGACTCTACCAAAGATATTAGAATTAGATGATAGACCAAAATTTAAAAAAAAAAATTAATCCGAAAGTGCCAAAGGTATAGTCTGCCATCTTAGTATGCACAGACAGAATTTAAAAGAGTGGGTAAGACGTAAAATGAACGTTATCAGCTTCTAAAACCCACGTTTTACTCTTTTTTGTGTTGCATAATGAATATAAAATATATATTTAACCAAATAAGCATATCAATATTTAAATTACGCATAAAGAAAGCGCACCAAGATTGGTACGTTCGGATTCAAGTTTTTCAATTTTGGCCTATCATCTCATTCTAATATCCTTGGTTGAGTCAATGACGTCACGTCCGACACAACCTATAATTAGTTCTATAAGCATTGATTACTGAGCACTATTTATCCATATAATTCACTATTTATCTGTAAACATGTTTTTATTCTTTGGTTACCACAAAACAAACATATATTGTTGTTGTTGTTGTTTTGCTTTTTTCATTAGATCTCAGACGGAACCTACAACTTTTCTTTCAAGTGTTAGGCCATAGTTGTTGAACTAAAACAACTAGTTCTATTTTTTTTTAAATAGTTCGTTGTTTGCAACTGCGACACATACCAAAAACACTACCATTTCTGTTGATAGAAATTAGTGTCGTAGCAAACTGATTTTATTTAGACCTTTAAGCAGCTTTAACTTAGGATGTTTCATTTTCTCGATATCAATACTTCTATATAACACAATAATAATCAATTGATCGGTCGATGTATCGAAAGTTCTCACATAATTTTATAAAATGAATAAACTTCCTACGAATACATGGATAATGCACATATGCTATGTATGTACCAACCCACACATGTTAATGATACATCTTCAGCACCTACTGTACTTAGTGTTATTCAACATAATAATACAAGAACCTAAAGGGCATACTTCTTTTTTTTTTATTAAAATAGAATCTCACCAGTATTCGTACTAAACAATTAATGAAGGAAAACATGTTTTCAAAATCTCATCGATTTTCTGGAGAAGTGAATTTGCGTTCAACATTAGAGGAAAGACGAATACAGTTATTTGGAACACACCTGTCAGCCACCAACATACAATGGTGTGCCAAATTACGCTATAAGCGTAAACAGACTAATGAGAAAATACTCTCTCTCTCTCTCTCTTCCCAACACACACACACACACAAACAGACATAATCAGATGCTGAACACACACATTTCTGAAAACTAGTTGCCTCCTTTTTTTTAAAACAAACAAAGAAAATCTAGCTTTCTTGTCCATGTATTTTTTTTTTTTTTTTTTTTTTACTAATTTTAATCTTTGTTTTGTTTTGTTTTATTTTCTTCCTCTAATTTTCACAGGTAATTTACTTTAGTAACCGTTCAAACCACATAGAACAGGTGGACAAATAAATTAACTTTCCTTAACGATTTTATCTGCGGAAACGATCAAGAAGTTTAAGTAAGACAGATGGCGCTAGCTTATACACAAAATAGAATTTAAAAAAAATACAACAGAAACACACGAAAATACTCACATGTGTTTACTAAGTGAAAAATCACTTAAAATAAGTTACAATAATTAACAGCGAAGCTTAAATGAAATTGGATTGCGAAGAAAGGAGACTCCCTTATTCAATCCTTTTTCCTCCTTCATCTTGCCCGTTTAACGTGAATTAAGATTTGATTCAAAATTGATTTATTTCACATTCGTTTATTTATATATTTTCTAAGCTGGGATTTTTTTACCATCAATAATAATTTATCCTAACCTCATTTGCAAAGATACGTTGGTTTCTAAAACTTAAGGTTTTCTGCACTTAAACGACGCAATAAAACGTGGAGAATGTAAAAAGATGCAAATGAAGCAAAAATGTAATGTAGATATGAATGAAAAAGAGCGAAAAAAAACTTAACCTCGGTGGGGTTTGAACCTGCTAACTTCCAGCCAGCTGTCCAACGCTTTATCCTCTCAACCATAGCCGTCCAACTGTGTGCGTACGCCCTCGAAATGGCTTCCTTAGTCTCGCCAGGTTCTTAAGAACAATGTTTTCAACGATGTCTTCTACATATCTTACCCCTGACATCTTCTGGTATATTTTGGTCACTGAGAAAAAAAAGTTTTCAGGTATTCTGTTGTCATTGTTAACTAAGCGCGATAAATTTCACAGTATGGCTTCGTCTTTCGATAACCTTCGCGCTTACAAATGGCGGAGAACAAAACTTAACCAGAAGCACTTTTCTGAACCGCTCTACAAAAAAAAAAAGAAAACCTACTCATTGTGAACCACTCTAAAAAGATGAGAAATCGCTTTTTCAAGTTTGAAAAATAAATTACATCCATAAGGCATCAGAATTCCATCTAAAAAGATCACATTTTCTATCCTAAGAAAGAACGTTTTGTTGAAAACCACTCTTTTCTATTGAAAATTACGCTCTAAAAAGAGTAGTCCCTCTTTCGGCTTTAAGAAGATTGAATATTCTGCTCTTGCGAATTTAGTGTGTAATTATGTGCCATATGGATGAACGAATACAAGCGTTAAGAGCAGATACGCATATCACATGAAATGAACCAATCTGACAAAACGTTATATAACCCTTTTTGATTAATATATATATATATTAATTGTGTTTTACTGATTTCTACCAAATAAAATTAAACCAGTAAGTTATTATTTGTTAAGCTTTCTAAATTAAAATGTGAGTCATTATGCATTCCAGTCTTTGAGGTGTATATGTTTTTTTCTTGTTGAAGCATGTAGCCTGTGCTGAGTATGAAATACAGAACGAAAATAGCATTCTGGAATAAGTTCTGTGGATCTGTGGCTCGTGTACAAAGGTGTTGGAGAAGTAACCGCGAAACCCATGGAACACTGGGCGCTAAAAGGACTAAAAAGTTTCAATATAATTCATTAACAATGGACAGTGTCTAAAACCCACGTGCCTCTCCATTCCCGCTCCGAAGTCCGGCAAATTTGAACATGTCGCTAGGTAAGAAACAGACCAACAAACAACAGATCTGACTTCGAATCCCATCCAGACCGGGAACCGATTTCTCCGAACATCTTGTCACCTTGCATCAAGACAAAAAGAATTTGTTTTGAAAGGAATTACCATCTAAAGGGTTTTCTATTAGTACACCGGGTGTTCCGCTTGACTCTTTGTAATCAAAGGGTCACAACTTCGATTAACCGAGGAAACACACAGAACCAGTGGTTCGGTTTCCACTTTGAAATGTAGGTCCCATCTTTGTACGTTATGTATTTCCCATGAAAGGCAATGGCAAATCACATCGGTACACCTTACCCTTCGGGTCAAAAGTTTGCTTCCGGGCAAAACGCCTATCTGCATAATCATGAATTCACCAGCAGTCTTCCTTAAACACTGAAAAAAATTGACACAATTTACCGATCATTGTATTTGGTTCTATATTACAATTCGTTAGCGCTACGCTAGAAGGTAGCTACGTTAAGAGGGCGGGATGCGAAAAGGTGAGAGATTTTCGTAAAAGTTCTAACTCACTGTTTCACAAAGTCTAATAAAAATATTGGGAAAAGTGGTTTTAGGTTTATTTTTTTTATCCTCATATACATATACATACACTAACATACATGTTCACTCGCATGTAGCAAACTTCCAGAATCTAACTAAAGTGAAAGAATGAGGGTTGGGGATGAAAATAGAATAGGGGTGGTAAATGGGGGAGGCACGGAGGTTCTACCGCTATCAGTAGAAACCCCCAGACACTGCAATCTATTACCGCTTCAATTGTGAAGATAAAACATGTCACCTCCGCGCCAAAATATACCAGCCTGATATGAGCGAAGTCGTCACTCAAGAGCTATTGTTGCGAAGGAGCGAGGCACCCACAGAGATAGAAAAAGAGAGAGAGACAGAGAGAGAAGGAGAGAGAAAGATTCGTATCAACCTAAGTTTTATCTCGACTTCCGCCAAGAGGGCAACACAATCGCTCCCTTTTCCGGCGCCAAGATCACCGATAGGCTGGTCCAACTGAGACAACGGCCAGTAACGCCCAGTATCTCTCATTGGCAGGGTTTCCATCCATATAAAAAATCAGCCTACACGCCGTTAACGATGCATTTCTCTTGACATCTTTTTTCTATATATATATATTCGTATTATTGAATTTCTTCCATGCCTTCAACCATTAAAACAAATGTTTTAAAAAAATACTGACCTGAGGCAACAATAAATGCTTCCATCTACGTCATCAAATGTATCAGTGTTATACTAATCATTTGGTAGAAGTTCATGCACAAGAACAGAAAGTTTATAAACTATAGTGTAGTTCCGAGTTCTGTAGACCTCTGAGAGGGGTCTTGGCTAGCGCGCGGGGTTACGTGGAAAGTGCACAAGCAATCAGCGAGAACTCGCGCTTGCACTACCTACCTCGCATTGGCTATTTAAAGTGTTTTCCCACCCATGATCATGCTACGACTCCTCCTTCGCGGCTACAGAACTCAGAGCTAGACAATCGTATTCATAACTGTGAGGATTCAGATTCGATCCTGGAAACTGGACTGGATTAAGTTGAATTTATGCGTCCTTCTGGCCCTAATTTCACCAAAAATTCTTCTTATACTCTCCTACTTCAGATCGGCAATCGGGAGACACGTAGGTTTCGAGTCCTGTTGCCAGCCATACTGGGAAAAGCTTTCGGAAGTTTTGCTCAGTTTCACTACACAAATACCAGTATGGTACCCAAACAAAGGTCCTCTCTGTATGGTACTCTCACCTTCCCTGAACCCAAAAGATGCTCGCAGAAGAAGGTCATCACAGCGAAAAGGGAGACGAGTTTGCACCACAGCTGGCTCTAAGATACATAAATGTAAATAAAATGAGAGAGGCAAACTGTTCTCCCCCACTTCCGATGTTCTCTTCCTTGCTGTTCTGACTTTCGACAGCAGCAGAATTATTCTGGTTCTTCTGAAGCCTCAGCCAAGGAGGAGACTTGCAATCGATTCCTCATCAGTCCGCGACCATATTATTTTCAGTGCACCTTTCACAACAAAATAATTGGTCGATGAGGAATATTTTTTTTTATCGCGTTTAAGTACAGTATCTACCTCTGAGTGCTATATTTAAAATTGTATTTCGCTCGTTGTCTTGAAATTAAGGAGACCCGTTTTTGATTCCCGTGGGTACACAAGTAGTTCATAATGCAATCAAAACTATAGGTCTCATCCTTAGATCGTTATGTCTATCTCATGGAAGATAGTGAAAAAACACTATCGGTCCTCCTTGCCCAGACAACAGCATTAATTCAGAATACTTTATAAACGCGCTTTACGCAAGAAGGCTTTTCGCGAGTCATCTATCTACATAAACATTCAGCTTGTTTTCTTGTCGCAAGAGAAACTATGAGAAGAAAGAAAGAAGATGAAAAAGAAAAGAATAAAATAAACAGCAATGTTGCCAGTGCATTTTAAGGGTGCGGTAGCAAGTCTTTGAGCATCTGGACTCCGAAACGCCTGGCAATGATGACATCTTCGGCTGCAAATTTTATCCCCAGTATTTTATATACCTCCCCATTGTTTGTTTTTCTCGCATGCTCTAAAACACAAACGCATGATCTAGAGTACGCGACAGCAGATTTACGTCAACGCAGTTGCATAAAAGCACTGATTTGGTCCCAGTTTTTTAGAAAACGCACTGTTTGCGCTTCTTTCATTACGCGCGTAAGAGCGCAAGGGCATAAAAGGAGTCTCAATGTGTTCCCACAAGGGATCAAATCCGTGACTCCGCTTGATCATAAGGTGAAAAGCGTAAACTACTCGTCTAGCAGAGATGAAGTCTTAGTATTTATGAACTCTGATATGGTACAGCTATGGACAAAAGTACTGTCACCATGCCTATAACCCACTTCTCTTATTTCAAAAATAAACAATGAAACATTGTATAAATTTGATGACTTACAGACATATGCACAATCACATGGCGCACTATTGAGCAGAATTTTATCCTGATATGTAGCTAAAGGAGGGCGATATGTGCAAAAGTATTTTTTTGTCGACAAAAAATTTAAAATAAAAAAATCTACAAAGCTGTATAGTTCCCTCATTTTATTTCGGAGAGTGATATTTCTGTAACTTAATGGTAACTGTCAATCCTAATTTTAATTTTCGTTAAATGTCACACACGAAAGAGACATCTTCGCGAATTTGGGAAACGTTCCTTAAAGTCATGCGGCAATACTTTTGTGCATAGCTGTACCACTTTGTGATTAAGATTGCAGTAATTTGTTTACTTGTATTGACAAATCTGGATTTAAAAAGTTCGGTTCAAGCATTGACACGAAAATGATAGTTTGTTATCCTGGACGTTATGCAGCCTAGCAAAACACTTTTGTCTAGCGGAACAGCCCACCACCTAAGGATAATAAAATTTATACGAAACCTACATTGCCAGAAGGTAAATGACTTGTATTTAATCAGTGCTTTCTTGCTCTTTAGAGACATCCTCTATAAAAAAAAAAAGTCCTCTGTCCGACTGTCCTTCCATCCGTCCGTCTATAACAAAAGACGAGTTGGTAAACGAACGAAACTGAGATTAGATTTGAGTGCAGTGACCTCGACTTATTCGGTCGTTGGTGTCCTTAAAATTTGCAATTTAAGAATTGACGCTGGCGTTTCAATAATAGTATATGTAAAGACAAAAACTGACTTACTGATTTCAGGGAATGAATAGCGAACTAGATTTGTCACGCCGCATTTTTCAATACATCCTTCCGGCTTTTTTTTTTTTTTTTTTTTTTTCACTATGTGCATAAAGTCTTTATCGCTAGTTAGCGTCTAAACAAAAATAGGTTTGAAAGAAACTAATTTCGGATCTGTTTAAAGATTTAGATTTCCTTAGTCGTTGTTTAACGTGCTTACAGTACAATCATTATTTTTATAACGACAAAAATAAAACACTAATTTTACACATGTTTTGGGAGGCACGAAATTCTCAGTTTGCTTTTCAAAAAAAAAAAACAAAAAAAACCTAACTAATGGGTGCATGAAATAAGTATCGAGCTTACATCCTCATGAAGGTGATTTTCAAACGCTTCTTTTACAATTAGCATTTCTAAATATTCATAATATGTTCCGATAACCTTCTACCTTTTTTTTTTTAATGAAATATCTATAACACTGAATCTGTACGTGGAACCAATATGGCTTATTTGCTGTATTCGTTAAAAAAAAAATACACGTTAAATCCTACGGATGGCGGTAGTTGTGTGGGTAGATTGTGTATAAAGAGTGTTTTACACAGAAGCCAAGAGATGGAGTCACCAGTGTTGTGGACAACATTGTGTAGAGATCAGGTAGGCCGAAATGAGTCTTTGTACCTTATACGAATATAGCAAGAAAACTGACGAATTTATTAGTCTTAGCTCAGTTAGTGAAGGCAGTAGGTTAATAATGAAATGACCCAGGTTCTAACCTCACCTGATGCAACATTTTTAAAATGATTTCTCGTAGACTACCAAAAGCGTATATTAATACATTCTAACGTATGTTAAAGTATACATGAAGTGTTCTAAAAGCGTTTAGAAAAAGTGTACGAGAAGTAGTAACAGTTGCTCTTTTGAAGTTTTCAAGACATTCTTTTAAAATGTTGAAAGAAGTTTTTTTTTTCAGTGTGCTTTTCCGCTCCACCTCCAAGTCGCCCTAGTTCAAAATTATTATACAAAAAAATAGATGAGTCTGAGTCTTCAGAACACTGAAAACTTAAAATCCATTGCATGTTTCAAATGAAAAGAGTTCTCATTGCCTAAAATTTAAAAAAAAAAAAACAATTACACATTGTTACGCTTATTCACGGGCCTATCTCTAATAATCCTGCTGTGCGTTTAAACCGCACTTGCATGTGTGTGTGTGTGCTGCTTCTCTCTCTCTCTCTCTCTCCTGGCTTTTGCTTATCATTTCTCGATCTCTTAATAGTAGTGGATGTTATCATATCTTTCCCGGACTATTCATGCAGGGAACAGGAATTGGCAAACAACGCCAACCAGTTACGGTATGAAATGAGCATTCATCAAACCGACTAAACTACAGGTTAACTACAGTTTCCATGCATTAAAATAGACATTTCAAATTGTTCTCCAATTGTTGTGTGATTTATGGGTTGGAAAGTCTTACTAAAATCTCTTAACCATAATGCAATTGATTATACACACGAAGTGAACATCAATGACTCTTTAATGTTTACATCAATTGAAATCCATGTGCGGTCGTTTGTATATGTGTTGTGTTGTGTCTATTCGGGGAGTTTTCACTTTGAATCTTCCCAATGGTATTGTTGAAACCAGTTTCACCCAGATTAGGTATTCTCCTTTGTTCAAGATCCAAAACCGTGTCGAACATTAATTCAACAATATTGATGACGTTTGGTTGTTATTGATTATGGTGCACTTGCGATGCTTTCTTTTTTTATTTTTACTCCAGCACTTCACTGGTCAACTCCTAGCCCACTATTAGACTTTTTTTAAAAACTAACTGAAAGTAATTTTCGACTTATTACACTAACAACACATACACACATAAAATAACTGGAGCGGAGTGGAGATTTTTGTCTAATTAAGAAGATTGGTAATATTGTGATATTCGTTATGTTCGTGGTATTTGCTAATTTCCTGATATTTGATAATTCCGTGATATAGATATAATTTCGTAACATTTACTAATTTTGTGATATTTGCTAACTTCGTGATATTAGGTAATTTCGTGGTATTTGCTAATTTCGTAATATTTTGCTAACTTCGTGATATTTGCTAACTTCGAGATATTTGGTAATTTCGTGATATTAGCTAATTTCGTGATACACTGGATTTTGAAAATGTAACGGCGTTACCACGCGTTGTCGAATTAAAATGCTCGACACCAGGTGATTCCACAAATATTGGCTGCATTCTACCCGATAGTTGTAACTACACTATCTAGGTAATTCTGTCGCTGTGCTAAGTGAATGTATCACAATGTTAGTAAATGTCACGAAATTATCCATTTACCCTATTTATGCATCCTTCTTATCGCTTCAGTATGCTTTGCGAGCGTGCGCGTTACCATTTAAATATATGAGTTTAGCTTGGCACAAAAGCATGACTTATCAAATATATCTGCTTCGCATAGAACTACCTTCAATGTTTACCTTTCTTCTTGACTTTCCATTGCAAATACTGAGGCACCTGGAGAACCTGGCAAAGCCATATAACCCAGTTGACATGGAGAAACAATGGGTTTGCGTTAGAAGTGGTACTATCTGTTAAATTCTGTGCGCTGGTATTCTACCTCGTATTCCAGCATTTACGTGGTTCGGACCACACGTTATACTAGTACCGACCGTCCGTCCTCATAATCTGCATGCTTTTTAGAGTGCATTGATTTTTTAAATCTCTTTATAGGTATAATTGGCATAAGTCCATCACGTTTTAAGAGATGATGACGCCTATCGGTGGTCACTCTCCTTGGGGTAGGAATAGGGAAAAAGAGCAATAGGGTTTTAGTTGATGTACCATCCCGGCACTAGACTCATGAAACAGGGAAACTATGGGAATTATCAGGCAGGCGTTAATACATATTGCCAATCCGTTACTACTGGACCACGGTATTAGAACCAAAACAATTTAGTAAACTGAAGCTACAGCTATTATTTTGAAGAGGAACGATCAAGGCATAACTTCTTTGGTGCTTCAAGTCATGTAACGGCACGACGTCATTCATGGCCTGAAACTTTCCCTACAGGCTTTATTTGTACAGACTGTCACACTTCTCATGGTTATGCTTGTTAGAGAAGAAAGAACGTGGGTAGCGGTCAGATCTAAGTCAAACATTATTCTGGTGAGAAAGACGGAAATCCTGCAAAACATAAGCAACACAACCTTCAACTTTAATACGAAAATTTCGGGATGAAACTTAGCATAACTCGCTGGCAACTACACTGTAAAAAATTACAATCCTTAAAAAATACAATTTAAACATGCCGTTTATAATATGTTATGATGAGCTCAAAGTCGTTTATTTTTCCATTGAACTTTAATATATAGCGAGGAAAGTGACACTTTTACTGTGTTTTACGTAACTAGGTTATTTAACATAAAGGCCACACAGTGTATTGATACGCTAATTTCTGTGAAAACGTGTACAAAAACTGTTCAAATAGTACAAAAATATAAAAGTATTTGTTAAAAGTGGATTCCCTTGACGTGTATAAAAGATGTTCTTAAAACGTAAACGAACTACACATTTTTTACAGTATGTATTTCCACTACTCCTTTCGTGGAGGTTACCTATCACGCCGCAGGATGTCATCTCTTAGACTTGTGACGATTTTAGAAGATTCGGATTAAAACTTTGTACATTTGGGCGTTTGTGTCTGATTACAATAAATGGCTCAACTATTTAAAAGAATTTACTTTTAAATTTCTTGGACAATGCCAAAGCACCACTGGTTTACCTTGTTTAGGGACCTTCGAGTCAGGTCCTGCTATCGGGCAGAAAACCCATCATCAACATATTCTTCCCACAAACCCCTGGCAATTCCGCAACCTACAACATTTCATTCCTTCCTTGCGCAGCTTACTATTTGAGTGAGAGTGGAGCTTCAGATAAACATCATTATAGTCTGTAGTGGGAAGCTGTATCAAAAATAGATTATATTAACGAATCTTAAACAAGATATCAAGGTAGAGTAGTTGCCACAGTGTACGCTTTGTAATCCGGAGAACCCAGATTTGATTCCCAGTGATGTTTTCTCTGTTTTCCCTTGGTCGTACTAGGCAAATGCTAGTATGATGCCTTGAACAAAGCCAGGATAGATTCATTCCAAAAAATACTTCCCCTTGTTTTTATTGTTGTCATTGTTAATATATCCAGCGTAAATTGGTAAAAATTTGGCTATATATCGAGAGACTAAAAATATTGAAAATAAAATAAATAAATATATAAAAATACATTGTATTGATCCGGTGGTTTTTAGCTCATCATGTTTACAACTATTGTTAAGCTGTACTGAGTTTTCAGGTTGAGTCTGAGGATGGTCTCTTGTAAGGGTGCTGAATCTCTTACGCTATAATTAAGCTTTTCTTTCAATTAAGAAAATAATGTCCGATTATAACAAATTTTCCAGGGTTTCTCTTCAGTCACACCAGCAAAGTCCGGGATGGCACCTTCAACATAGGTTCTGGCCGACACCTTCCCAAATCCTTTCCCCTTTCCTATCCCGGCCTGAGACTTAGATACCTAAATGCCAAAAATTATAACAAATAACATAATAGATACAAAGCCTGGTTGTAATTACATTCACATGAAAAAAAAAATGTCAAAACTCACGCTTTAATAAAATAAAAAGTCACAATGACAAATATTTTCTGACTTTTTCTATTATATTATCAAAAATAAAAGCGAGGGTATTGGATCATAATCAGGAGTATTTTTGATGACTGCTCCACGGTTTTATATTTAGTTATATTGCTCTAAAAAGTCATAAGTAGTTATAGATTTTTTTTCATCTTTTAAAAAATGTATTCATTTAATAAAGCTTGTTTTTCAACGTTTTTAATATAGTTTTAAAATAAACAAAATATTAATACACTTTTGCTGTGATACTTATGCGAGAGTGAATATCGTTAGTAATGTGTAGTGAAAATTTCCCTATCGTGAGCCAACAATAACAACATCCTATTTTATAACATGATACCGAAAGAGCATGTCTATGCCACAAACAAACTATGACAGTCACTAATGACAGTGATCGCAGAATGCATCTTGATACTCTGGTTTTTGATTACATGTGTGTTGGTGTGTGCGTATATATATATATATATGTGTGTGTGTGAGAGAGAGAGAGAGGAGAGAGGGAGAGAGAAGGTTAATATTTCAAATACCTTGTTAATCATCGGACAAATGACAAATGCCTTCTGTCACAAGGTTCCACTAGAGGCGACATTCACTCACATCACTGACAGTTGATCTGATCGACGGAAACTCCTCAAATCTCTCTCCTATCTCTCTCTCTCTCTCTCTCCCTTTCGCACTGTGTATGTGAGTTTGTAAGAGAGAGAGAGAGAGAGAGAGAGAATCAGAGGATGTAAAGCACACTAGTTTTTATCGCTTCTCTTTTGTTAATAGTAAATTCATCATTCGCTACTATTATCTAATCCAGTAGCGTTGTTTACAATTTAAAAGAATAAGGAAGTCGATCATAAATATATATGAAAAATATATATATAATTATATATTGTACTGGCGACAGCTGAACTATGGTCTAAAATAAAAGCGATCTATTTTTCCTATAAACAATTTTGTAGTCATTTTCATAATTCCAACAAGTCTCGTTTTATTGATTTTTAATACTTAATACTTTAGAACGTTCGCTAGTAAATTCTTAATAAGTTCCAAGTGATAATAAAATAGCATATATAAACAAGAAAAATATACACGTAACGTAAGTCTCTATTTTACTAAAAGATCTGGAATTTCAAGTGAGAATCTCATCATTCTCAAGGTATCATTAAAAACTACTAGGCCTATTTTGCAATACAACTTAGGATAAAAATAACACCCCCTAGACCTCTTATTCAGAAGGTTCTGCGAACGAACTCAGTGGCCCAGATCCTGGCTGAGGTTTTTCCTCAGTCACACCAGACAAATGCCAGGATGGTAATTGATACCTACTAACTAGGCCCAGAACGACTGACTGACTACCTTACAGGTTTTTCCTCAGTCACCCACACCTTATCCCGGCCTGAGATGCCTAAAGGGCATAAAAAAATTAATTCATTCTAACTACTACTATTAACACCACTAATAATAATAATAATAATAGTAATACAGGCACAATACTCTGAGATTGTTTTGTATACCAGCTGAAAAAGGCAAGTATGAGGAAGGACATGTAAATTTAAATCACAAGGGCGGAGAAACGAAAATGATTGAACAAAGTGTGAGCAAGATGAAACTCGCCAGGTGAGAGCCGCCGACCGAACCTGCTTTGAAGAGAGAAAGAGAGAGGGAGAGGAAGAGAGAGAGAGAGAGAGCATCCTCATGATGAGACTTTTGCTTATAATGCTGCACTCTTGTGAGTAGAATTTGAACTAGAGTAAAGGAGGAACGCCAAAAAGCCAAAACCAGAACTAAGCCCACCACCAGGAGAAGGAAAAGATGCTGCTCCTGTGTGCGTGTGTGAGTGTGTGCGCGAGAAAAGAAGAGTCGGGGAGAAGGGACCCCAGCCTGCTTGCAGCGACATCTCGACACGATCTCTTAATTACTCGAGCCGCCTCAGGGACCAGTCATTAATTCCGCCGCAACACGGCCACCGACACGGCGATAAACGAATCCACGGAGAGAGAAAGAGAGGAGAGAAGAAATAATCGAGAAAAAAGTAAAAGGACTTGACAAAACGGTTAAGAAATTTGGGCCAGGAAAAAAAAGCATAAAACGCGTTATAAGTGTGAATGAAAGTATATGTAAAAATGTTTAAATAAAAAATAAAAAACTCAGAAAGATGACAGTGACTGTGATAAACTATAAGAAACAAAAAAAAATCGCTCCCAATTAACAATCCTGCCATCTATCTTTTAAGAATGTCAAGCAGTGATAGTGTCCAGCCAACGGCACAGCTAAGGGTGTGGTACAGTAGCCACACCATTTAACGAGACGTTTTTATCGCACAGTAGCCTAACAACTTGTCTCCCCATTGTACAGGTAAAACATAACGGCTAGTTGAGGGCACAAGCAAGCTATCTTCCCATTAATACGTCTTTCATTCCTCTTCTTCTTTTTTTTCTTAAAAAAAAATATCTTGTGCACTAACCACAACAACTTGACAAACATGTTACAAGTTGTTTAGAAGAAAATTTATACCTGTTCAAGCAGAGTAGTGAAGTTGAAAACGGGTTTTAGTACACATTGAAAACTGCAATTTGCACCGATATGGCTGTAATATGGCTAATACAATTAAAAGTTCTTAGGTAAGGATATATACTGAACTCATACGATGAAGTTTAGCCATAGCAATATAAACCTTCTGGAGATCGAAGGAAGTGATTCATTAAATTGATTAGACTGTTAATAACGTCCTAAACGAGCTGGTGAGCTTTAATGATAAGTACTAAAGTTTTTGGTGAGGTGTGTTTCGAACCCGTCTATTCAATGGATTGAGGCGAGAACTGAACCCATGCCCATATGTACAGAAAGTGAGCGCGCTAACTTGTCAAACACCCCGAGCTCGCGATTCATTAAAATAGCAAGCTAAAACTATTTCTTATGGATTGTATAGCCGCTTAACCATCAACCCACCCGAAGCCTTGGAGGTTCCACATCCCAATCATTTGCCTGATGTGAATGAGAAAAATTGAACGAAAAGCCTGTTAGGATCGACGAAACCGATTCCGATTTTCTTTTTCTCATGTCCATCATCGCAATTTCCAACATCACTTCATTCACTACAACACCCCCCATGTTTTTTTTATTATAATTTTTTAACGTTTTTATATTATTGTTTGTATCTTTTCACTTGTTTTAACAGTTATATTTTTTTATATCTATCTTGATCCCAGTTCCCAAAATTTTACCTACTTCAATAATTCAAGTTGACCACTGCAACATTTCTTCATCGTAGCTTCTAACTTTTAACCTGCTTCAAAATTTAGCTATTATTTCCCTTCATATCTTTCTTCGTAATTCTTAACCTTTGATCTCCTCCTTTGACCGATTGTTTCGCTGTTTAAAGTTTCTTCGTGTCCTTTTTTGGATTTCAATTTGCTCCACCCCTCAATTATCGTTTTCCACTGCTTATTCATTTCTACTTCTAACTTTTCACCTGCTCCAAAACTAACTTATGTTATTATTTAAAGCGTTTACATTTTTACTTCTTACCTTTGAGCTGTCCAACTTATTGTGTTTAAAGCTTTTCATTTCTACTTCTCATTTTTCATTTGTCCTAACACTTACTTGCTCTATAATTTTTTAAAGGTTTTTCAACTTCCAACTTTCCACCTGCTTCAATTAATAAGGTGACAATACTACTCCGATTTCCTTCTTTAAAAAAAATAATAATTTCTGTCCGTAATTTGAAATGTTGATGCAGATAAACAATAAGTGTGCAGCCAAATTGTACTGGGTTGGTACGATTGAAATGATTGATTATAAAAAAAAAAAAGCAGTAGTATAAACACGTCAAAACAATAAAATCATCTACGAAAGCCAGGTATTATTTGACGTCACAGCCCTGTTAAAGAAATGGCAAACCTGCCATGTTTCCCATCTTCTGAACAGATGTGACGTTGTTGCCTCCCTTTGTGCTTTTCCTAGTGTTTTCCCAATCTGACCTGAGTGACCTATGACTGAATACGTAAGACCCAACTCGATCCCTCTTCCAACGAAACTTAAAGTGATACAACTTCGAACCAAGTCAGACTGACCCGATCCGACCCGAGTAGATCCGAGCCAATACGACCTGTAACCCGAATGGGTCTCATCCGACCTCAACTATGATACGAGTGGGTCTGACCCGAGCCGGCTACCTGCAAAGTATCCACTTGATAGCCCAAACGTTTGTAGCTACCAGTTCATTGTTGTTCAGTGTTCATATCATCACAGCTTTCGGTGATGATATGAACTTGGTTCGATTACACAGTCAATTACACTTACGAACGAGGGATAATCATCAATTTTAATTAGCTACGTGAGAAGGGCAAGAAAACAATTCAGTGACGTAATCACAGGTGTCCAAACCACCTACTCTTCAATGGCTTAATTCATCAGACATATGCACTCGAACGATAGTAAATCAGGAAAATGTGGGAAAAGGTGGCAAAATCTCGAAGCCTTATTAGCTTCCTTTCACAACAGTGGCAGAAGCAGAATATACCGGAGTTTGTTGAAGTAAGTATGACGAAATCTTTGATATAGTCAGTTGTCATAACTGAAATGAACCATTTTCGTTATCATCTCAATAGTTTTCCGTCTGTCCTTTTGAGTACTGACGAGTCTACAGTGCCACGATCATCTGCAATTGAAGACTTTCCGAACCTTAGATCATCCGACAGGGACATGTGACCGTTTTGAAAGTTTCTTTTCCAACACAAAATAGTGCCATATGATAAGCAAACGTCAACACAACTATCTACCACTTCCTTGTGGATTTACCAGACAATTCTTTACTTTCAAGCAAAGAAAATGCTAAAGCTACGAGCTTCAACCACTTTATCCATTACATGACGGGGATTTCTTATGGTTCCTAAACAAACACAAATTTTAACCATATATAAGGATCAATCATGATCGAAATGACATATGATTTTCGCCAAGCTGGCACGTAACACTTTACGATATACCCTCGTACGTATGGTACTCTCATTGTATATACACTGATGGACGTAAAAAATCCTAAGAAAGACATTCAAAATAAGGAGGAACCTGAGGAACCATTATATGCATGGTAAAGGCAACTATATGCATATACCACGGCCACTCTATTAAAAGGTGTAAATGCTGCTTTGAGTCAGTATAAAATTCAGGAATTATACCAAGGAATGTTAGTTTACCTGGGCTTAAACATGTGCTGTAACTGTAAATTTATGTTGCTACTGCGATATAAATAAAAGATAGAGAGTTCTATACAGTTGCGAGACAGTTCTATACGGTATGAAATTTCATAAGACTTCCTTTTGGAGTAGTACCCGTTCATTTGATATTTTCTAAACGTTTTCTTACTATCACGAAGGCAGTTTTCTTTTTCATCCGTTTCGTCTTTGGGTGTGTGTGTGTTATTTCTTTCTTCCAATCGCGTCTTAGAGGTGACTTACGAGGGACTATCAGCCATCTTAAATGTCTATTTGAAATTCTGTCCAGCTACGCAACGTGGCAGGGGTAAGAAAATAGAGACTGCGTGGAAGAGGAGAGAGACCAAGGAGAAGAGGAAATAAGGAAAAAGCAGAGGGAAGGAGGAAGGTCGGAGGAAAATTTAAGAGAAGCAAGAGTTTCGCCCAAAGAGATAAGCAGACCTTTAAGAAGTTTTTAATGTGAACGTAAGCACCTAAGGTGTTGTCCAGGTGCGCTTTTCAGTGCTTTAACATCACAACATCAAACTCCCTACTAAATTCAAAACTTCATGCTTTTGAGTCATGTCCAAACCACATAACACATCTCCTCCACCTCGAGAGGTCGCTTACACTCAACTTACTAGCATTAAATTGTCACTCTCTCTCTCTCTCTCTCTCTCTTGAGTCCAACTGTCCTTTCACGAACAGAACACATGCTCTCCCCTTTCTCTAACTTATGCTGTCTCTTGAACTCGTCAAGAAAAGAACATATACCAGAAAGCTCGCTAATAAATTTCAAACTGTGTACACCGCGTAAACCACCACGTAACTTACATACAAATGGGCGTTACAAAAGAAAGAAAAAAGAGTATAATGGTATATTGATACGAAACATTCATACATTTTTCAAAAGATATAAAATACCTAATTTGCATACAGATGCATAGCGCACCCTATGAATATGCAATTGTGTTCTTCCTCGATTGGCCCGTCCCACTCTTCTTATATCGTGACGAAATTATAGTGTGTCAGCCTTAAGCTTCCTTCTTGATAAAAAAGAAAGATTATTTTAAAAAAAAAACAGATTACTCTTTTCTCTTCCTCCTTAATTTTTTGAGAATAATACATCCACGTCACTTACTTCTGTCATGATAACCCCCTTTTTCTTTATTCTATATTTTACATATGCAAAAGAGACAGGATAAATTATGAAAAAGTTATCTAATATTTGGAATATCAAATTCTGTGGAGAGGAATATGGATAGGAACAGTAGAATTTCTTCAATAAAGGTGTTTAAAATTCGTGAGTGAAACTGTTAAAAAGTCGTGAGTACAAGGTAAACTTTCTTGGGTACAAGGGTAAATATATTTAGTAGCTAAAACTGATAAATAATTGTTTGCAATGTCGTATTAAAACTTGAGACATACCTAAACGTTGTGACGAATACCGCCTATCACGCACAATGAATGTCCTTGTGATGTAGTTCGTATTTTTTCCACTAGATGGCAACCCATGCTCACAAATTTACTGCTATCTATGGACAATGCAGAGTACTACATTCTAACATTCTCCATGCTACGCGAGACTGACGATTTTAAAGACGAATTATACATATTTTTTTTTCAATTGTTATGCGAGCACAAATTTAGGCATTATTTTCGTGAATGAATTCATAAAAAAATGGTATAATTTCTTGAATATAGCTCAGAATTCGTGGATGGAAGCAAAATGTCGAAATTTAGCGAGTAATTCGTAAGTTTAAAAGCATATTTTCACAAAATATTAACAACCATCTACCTAGTTCATGTGATTTCTTGTGTGTGTGTGTTAATTTTCGCGAATCCTAAGTATGGAAGTAATGTAACACATAAAGGCTGTGATGTAATGCCAGTATATACTTAGGTACACCGAAGTTCATAAAAATAACCGATGAGTAAACATTCAAAATCCAAAACCACATGGCAAATTTGAATCTATATCTAGTAAAAAATTAAAAAGGAAAGTTTCACTTGATGAGATATAATCAGTGTTGTCAAATCTTTAAACGTTTTTCACTTGTTCATTTTCTGTAGGCCATTTTTTATGGATCTGAGTGTACACGATCTGAATTCTCTGATAAACTCGGGCATCCCTTTTATTATTACAAAAACACTTCTGGTAAGCCTAGAGAACTCTGGATGAAGCCATTTGATTTATTTCCTGAAGTGAATTTCTAAGAATTTCTAAGAGCGCCAGGCATGGGAACATTGTGAGAAAAGTTTCCAGTGTCCTGACCGGGATTTGAACCCAGGCCGCCCGATTCGTAGTCAGTCGCGCTACCGCCTGAGCTACGGCGACTCCACAAATTAAGATTACTTAGTATAATTGACGCGCCCAAAGCTTTTCTTTTTAGTCATGCACATTCGAAACTATTTTTTACTTTTTAGTACGAATTGTTTAAGAAAAGTATATCTTTTTTTTTTCGAGTTCTTTAGGTGTTCGGATAGTTTTTTCAGGCTAATGTTTTGTGGCTCAAATCCTAAAGTGTTCTGCAACCAGTCAAACCCTATCTCGTTGTAGGTTTGTATTTATTTTAAGATAAAAAGATCTTATTACTAAAATATGCTTTTAAAATATATAGAAATATATGAAAATAACCCTGCGTAGCCTAGTCGGTAGCGCGCTCGACTTCAGTGCGAGCGGTCCCGGGTTCGATTCCCGGTGGGGGCTCAAAAATTTCGGTGTTGACCCAGCATCGTGAGGACAATTGGGGAGCTGCTGTGAATAAAAGACAGTGGCGATCACAGTGAGAGCTTCGGCTCTCCTCTCCCAACCCGTCTGGTCAGCGTGGGAGCAGTAGACCAACTCCTCCCTTCGGGGAGAGGCCTCATCCACTAGTGGATTGAATATGGCTGTGATTTATTTATTTATTATATGAAAGTAACAATGGAATATTGTATTGGCACTCAATTTACGTCGCTGTGCAAAATTTCATCTTTGTATGACGTAGGGGAAATGAGTGGAATTAACAATGCAAGATCTGAGGACACCACGAACCATTGGGAACTAAAGAAAAGAATGTAAAAAGACGTTATCAGGATGGGTAAACTAACATTCTAACATTTACTACAAATATCCATTCGCTAGTCGGGAACCCAGGACCTCGAGAACACTGCCCTAACTCCTCAGATCACAGGATTACTGAGGCAGGCTAATCATGACGGGATCACGGAGAGAAGAGGAGTTCCATGTTAGAAAAAGATCTCTTCTTGTTAGAAAAAAAAAGACATTGTACTTCAGTGCCTTTGAATTACGAACTTTCTCCCCTACTCCCAGCGTGTGTGTATGTGTGTGAGTGAGTGTGCGCACGCATGAATTGATTATATGGTACATTGTAGTCCATAAAAATATATTACAATATATATGGAGAATTGCTCTCGAACAGCCAATTTTCGCGGAATCACTGTGGTCGAGAGCAGATATCGAAATTGATGATTTACGGCTTCGCTAACAGCCATATTGATATTTTCATTGCGTCTGGTCGAGTGATTGACTGTTTGTTTCGATAGATAAACGCTGCAATTGTACTCGGATGAGCAGCATCCGTTTTATTGGTCTCTCTCTCTCTGATATATATGGGGGGGGTGCTGTATGTATGTCTTCGTCCTTTGATGTAAACAAAGAGAGGAATGCCTGTGCTCTTTTTTCTCGTTTCAATCACCATGAAAATTAACCTTTTCATGGGCTATTTTTCCACATACATTCACCAGAGAATAGCTTGTAGCGATTAAAGTGAAATATTAACTTCTTTTCTCTCTCTTTTACATAATATTATTGGTACATGTGTTCATAGCAGCCATCCTATCAGAATAACAAACAGCCAATCGCGCTATCGCAGTCCTACGTTTTACGAAGTCTGATTTTGCTTTTTCTTCAAATAGATGTTGTAGAGGCGCTATTGTGCGGAGTACGAAAACGCCTAACGATTACGTAACCAGTCAGTGGGTAGATGGAATACTTGCTAGTCTTCCTAAATATTGGGGAAGGCAAGAAAAGTCGAACTGGAACCGGAAGAAAGCCTAGTAGAAGTATAGCATGTGCGATTGTGTTTTCCTTATTCTACATTCACTTATGAGTTCACAATCGTTATTTACAACTTATAACAGGTTGGCTTGGTTCCAACACTGATATTTTGTTGAAACTTGTACGATAAAAAAAAACGGTTTATTAAAGTTGAGGGAAAAAGTTCTTATGCGTGCACCGAGAAATAATTATCTTAGAAATGTGATGTCAACATTCTCATTTAATGAAGAGTGAGAACATGACAACATCACTTATTTCCAAACGTCTCATTTCAAAATTAAATGAGAATACTCATATCTCATTTCTCGAGCTCCTGCGTAACGATGTGGTTAAGGCGCTTGCTTTCGGTGCGAGTTGTCCCGGGTTCGATTCCCGGTGGGAGCTCCATTTCATATTAACGTTTCGATTGCCCATACCCGTACTGCTGGTGTGGGTTGGTGTCTGGAAGGGCATCCGACCCCTAAAACATATGCCCAAATCAAAACCTGTGGAATACGCTGACTACATCTTTCACATGGGAAAACCAGCGGAGAAAAAACAACTTATTCTAAGAAAACTGTTTCTCGGTTGCACAGATAAGAACTTTTTCTCCCAATTTTAATAAACAGTTATTTACTGTGATGCTGTTAGCACACTTTTATTGAAGTGTACAACAAAATACAGGATAAATGCCAGAAGTAGTTATCCTGGCTACAAATGAGATCTTCCGTAGTTGTGCTGCTAGAAACCAAAACTTGCGTCTCTCTTTTTGTACAATGCTTTGGGGTGGCAAAAGCGAATGTCGACTTTAGTTAGAGATTCACAGAAGATACTATCAAAGGTAATGGATTCTTTCTTGGTTAGGCTCTAATTACCGCCAAAAGGCAAATGACATCGTTTCTTTCTCCTTCTTGGTCTTGAGTTACAACACATCGTCACACCATTCACTATCTTAAACCGAAGTGATTAGACACCTCACCACGATACATTTGGGTGTGTCCTCTTTCTCTCTCTTTGTATGGGCATGACAAAACTCTCTCTCTCTCTCTCTCTCTCTCTCTCTCTCTCTCTCTCTCTCTCTTTCTTTCTTTCTCCATGTCCGTTCATGAGTCTTCAAGTGTTCAATCTTTACAAGACAGACACAATCGTTCATCAACTCATTCACAATCTGTGGCTGGACAACACAGCTGACAAAATGCTTTACATCTTCCCCTCTTAACCTTCCATATATGCATTCACTTCAAACTTCCTTCTTTTTCTCTTCCTGTCAACACATATATACGAGAGAAAGAGAGAATGTGTCACCTTGATTTAATATTTACATCTACAGTCAGCCACATACAAGAAAAATATAACTTTCAGACTGTCCATGTAACTCTAGCAGTAAATATCAAAATAATTAACAAGATACAGTGTTTTAATGAGCTGTTCTGCCCTAATTAAAGAACGTAACCTTTAGTTTCACAAAACGAAGAGGAGTAAACCAAATGGTTTAACCAAGTACTTACAAGTAATAACAAAAAATGACTGGACATGAAAAGCAATATCAATTCATCATCCGGTGACAGGTAGGGACGAGTCGGGATCACCTGGGTCACGGGTCGGGTCGGGATCACTTGGATCACATGTCGAGTCGAGTCAGAATCACTCGGGTCACGGGTCGGGTCGAAGCTAATTAGTCACGGGTCGGGTCGGGTCAGATCTACTTGGATCACGGGTCGGGTCGAGTTGAGCTTTAACCCGACTCGACCCGTTGAGAGCACTAATCTCCGGAACGAATGGAAGGAAATATGAGATAATGTCAAAAGACGTATTCCATTATTCTGACTAACGCTTTTCGCTAAAAAAAATCCACCTCTGATCTCCCCGAGAATGCGGGAAGAAGCCAACTTAAAAAATTCTAATTGCAAGGGAGTGAATTAATATAGTCTACCATTTGAAAGGCCTTTATCAAAGAAAACTTTTCGAGCAACTTCGGATTCCATTGTCTCCCTATTAAAAATGGCGGAAGATCAAAGTTCGAAAACGACCAGTGCAGTCATGGAAATATGCGTTCCAGGAGTCTAGGATTTATTTTTAATTTAACTTATATTTATGGGCCAGACAGGCAACTATGATTAAGCCGTGACATGTCTGAGGAATGGCGTGTGACAACAGTCTTAGCCTGTAAGGTGCCAATCTAGCCCATAAGCATAAGTTAAATAGGAACCAAATGCTAGACCAGTGATTCTTAACAGGTGTGCCGCGGCACACTACTGTGATGCGAGATTAGCTAGATTTGTCGCGAAACTTTTGAGACTTTGTGATCTTGCTGATAAAAGTAATTGAAATAATTTCACTCAATATTTATTTTGAAAAAGGAAGAAGGTAAGATACGAGCGCGCAAGACTGATTCACTAGCCGTTCTTGTCACGTCGTTATGATAGACCCGATAGAAGTACGTTGAGAATCACTATGCCAGACCATGGACTAAATAATTGCTAGACTCTCGGAATATCTTTTTCTGTAACTTTGCCTTTCGCCCTTAAGAGCAACTTTCCTAAAGAAGTATTTTAGCACCTGCCAAATTTTTACAACCAGAGAAGTAAGTAGTATTAAACTAGTCATTTTCGAAATTTGACTCCTCTGCCATTTTGAGCGACAGTAACATATCGATCCCGGAGTTACTCCATTTTTTTCTCTTTTATCAAGATCTTTCAAACTATATATTATTCGATCACCCCTTCTAATTTGAAATCTTTGAGCTGCCTGCACCTACCTACCACGTTTTATTTTTTAGTCAAAACATGTTATCCCCTCAAAATAATGGAGTGAGTGTTTTGGCATTTTTCATATTTCCATTTGTCCAGGAGATACACGGGCTGTGCGAGACTTTATGGACATTCTGTATATGTTGTACACTTCAAATGAATCAACTCTTTTGTGATCACTTCTATTGACTTTCACCATCGACACCTATTTGAAGGCATCTTGTACATATCTTCAGACAAGTTAGAGAACGTCTCAATAACGATGTTGGTGGCCTACGAAAGAAGAAAAATTTACGGGAGTTGGGATGAAACCTGGGTGGTTTCGGTGACAGTTTTTGCTTTAACCTGTCAAGATACAAACATAATAAATGTATCTTGTTTTTCGCTATATGTTAAACAATTTTGATGCAAAAATAAGTGTGCCTGGCTGAAGAAACTGGTCAAGTCGCCCATTGGGAGATGTTCTTCCTTGGTTTTACACTTGTTAACGATGTTATTTACACTATATATAATGATGTCAATCAGCTCCCCTCGAGTGTCGAGTCTAACGCTCGAGTCAAGTCATTGTTCGAACTCGATTCACTAATAGGCAATTCCCAGCCTGAGCTTCTCTGAGAAGCGACTTAGCTCGCCTGGCGTACAGAGTAACTGCTTTACTCAACTCTAGCAGTTATTGTGCAAAGCCTCAACTCGACTCGTACTGACAACCTACTTAATTCGATTTGAGTTACTTTGAGCAGGAACTCAATGAGAACAGGTACTGAGCACGAACTCGATTTGAATTATTTTGCACAGCCAGTTTTGTGGTGATTGAGAGGCTGTTGGGCGTACGAAATGTTGGTTTAACGCCGCGTTCCCAAATCCAAAGTGTTTGAATAGGTTGATTAAAACTTATGGGTAAATTTAGATAATATGGAATCAGTAACCCTAAGTACGTCATTGGTAGCAGTTCCTAAGATACCATGCTTTTCCTCTCTTCTCTCTCTCTCTCTCTCTCTCTCTCTCTCTCTCTCTCTGAAGAAATAAAATACTGACTTTCGATAAGTTCTAGTACTCATTTCCTGTAATCAATTCGAAGGCTGAACCAATCCAGGTGTAAGTAAGAGTGAGTCTCTTAGCGGGAACCGAGCAAGTGTCCCCTTTTCTGGTCTTATCTATTGGACCATACTACTAATACTAATTCAGAGATGTTCAAATTAACAGCCATGATCGGTAATTTTTCACTAACCCACTGATTCTCGACCTAGATTCGCTGGATGCGTGTACAGGGGTCGCCAAAGGAGATGAAAAAAATATATATATCAGGCTCTTGTAAGTGGAAGCTAATGAATTTTACATTAGGTGTTTCATTTTGTTTGCTGCTTTTTTTTTAATTATTAAAAATACAAATGTGTTATTAGTTTGTAGATGATAATCAAAATATTTATCGAACATAGGAAATCAAGGTCTCTGTTCTGCAATAGGGGAGGGAGTAATGTTAGCTTGTCAACTAGATGACCTAAACAAGGTAATAATAAATAATCACGGGTGTTACAGTACAGACCGAAAGGTCCTGAGCCTGCCCCGATGCGATCTGTCCGCGGTTGGTGGAACTGCGTCAATCTGAGTGACGGCAGTGTGGTCAGTACTGCGCACCACCTGGGACACGCCGAAAAGTGGGACTCCAACTGGGAATTAAAAACTGGATCACGAGAGCACAAGTCCAACACTCTAACCACTAGACTATGGAGCCCCACACACCTAAATAAGGTAGTTCGTTTGAATTAGTCTTTTTAAACGAACTAGTTCATAATGAACTGGTCTTTGATGAATCTCCCATCCTTACTGCTTCCTAAAACTCGAACCATCGCGATATTCGAACTACAGTTCAAACTTGACATGTTGCACTTTTTCCTCACATTCAATTCCCAAGCCCGCAAAAGCTACTGCGGAGAAAGACGTAGTTCAATGTCAAAATGTATGTACCCAGAATAAAAAAAAGTTGAGCAACACTGCTCTAAGTAAATATGCTTTAACAGATTTAAGTAGTTAAATGGATTAATTTTTACCACTAGCACTCAGTGTTTGCAAGACGATAAGCATAAATAAGCGATAGGTAATTCACAATTAAATGGTTGAGTGCGAAAAGGGCACTTCTCTCAAGTTTCAGCTTCTGGAAAATCGAGGTTGAAAATATTTGAATCTTAAAAATTATATTGAATAAAATAAGAATCAGCTTGAATAAAATGAACCATAAGTTATCTTTAGTACCAATTTTAATTACATTTTTCAACTCAAATGAAAAAGAAATACTGAAAAAGTAGTAAAATAAAATACTATGCATGTGCTCTTCTTGCAGAGAACACTCGTAAACGTAAAACAATGAGAGAGAGATAAGGGTTTTTTTATTCTTAAAGCTTGATGGCATAATTAAATAAAGACTCTTACAACTGAGGAGTCTTGTGAAAGAACGGCTAAACTCGAGTTAAGTCGTTTTCCCGTTTCGTGGTCTAGTATAGCTGTATTAGACCTCCAACATATATACTAGCTGATTTGGCCACCCGTTGGTCCAGGGTCGGCCAAAGGTCTTTTACTCCCTTACTCCCACCTCTGCGATGAGTCGCCGTGGCTCAGAGGATAGCGCGTCTGACTACGAATCGGGCGGCCCGGGTTCAAACCCCGGCCAGGACACTGGAGACTTTTCTCATCGTGTTCCCATGCCTAGCGCTCTGATATGCACTCAGTCTCCTATCAAATTGAGTACCGGAGTGTACTTGGTATTTCTGAGCACCTTGGGAAGGTAAAGGCGGTCAAGCGTGGGACCTCACTCGTACCGTAGGTCAAGAAAATGTGGAGCGCTACCTCCACATCCCCCATGCGCCGTTCATGGTGCGTGCGTATTGCACAGGGGATAGCTTTACCTTTACTCCCACCTCTGCGGGGTGTCGAACCGAAAAACTAGGATACCTGTTGCTAATGAATTGAAAGGAAGAATTTTCATATTTGTGCACTTGAAGGTAGTCAACCCAGCAAACTGCATTGTGGTGTGGGTTGCTCAGCCTGTAGGGATATATCTGACAATCAGTGTGCATTACTTGATTGAACCGACACCCTTTTCGGAGGACGTGTCAACCTTTTAATGCGGTAGTTAGTCCTTCTAGTCTAGGTATATACCAAATTTCGTTCAAATCCGTCAAGGGGTGTAGAATTGCTTAGTGTTCAAACAAATAAACATGCAAACACTATATAAAGTGCAAACAAATAAGAGTAGACTGCAAGAAAGTGAAAGTAACAAACGCTGACACACAAACTATTCTTCCGTAGAATTGCTAGTAATCCACAGGTGAGACAGATACTTTGAACGATGTGAAAGCCTTTGTAGAACTTCAATTTTATTGGCTGGCAACACTGTCATCTTGGATGTTTTAGTGGTTGGGGACCGTCACCTATTAATTGCTTTCCTACGATGTCGAAGAGTATTCATGTCAGTTTGATGGCGATACGTGAAATAGTAATAACGATCTTGCAGAAGCTTTGAAAACCTCAATTTGCAATTGTTTGTCAACACTGACAACTAGAGTACATGGAGCGGTTCTGTTCCCTACCGTCGTGTATATAATACAATAATCTTGCACACTTTGGAAAAACCTTCTATGGAAAAACGGTTTAATTTCTGTGATTAATTATTTTATTATTTTAACATTATGGATTAATATAGCTTCCTTGTGATCCATACAATGCCTTCCTCGGGCTATTAGGAACATTTCCATATGATGCCAAACGTCTACAGGCACGGGAAATTGAAAAAAATCACAGGTACTTGTAAAACTTTCGAATACGTTTTTCTTATAACTTCATTTTCCGAGTAAGTCGTTCTTCCTCTGAACTCTTCAACTATATTTGACCTTATGGAAACTACCTTTCACCTTTAAGTAAACGCACTACAAAAATAAGTAATGTCTGTAGTAGTGATACAATATTACATACTAATGTAGTATTGTAGGTATGCATCTTGACATTCACTATATGAGTAAAATGTATGAATTATTATTAACTTGCTAAACGAGCTGATAACCTTAGGACGGGACCTACAGCTTTTAAAAGAGTGGTTCCAAACCACTCCGTTCGTTGGACTCCAGAGGGAATTGAACCCGTGCCCACGCGCATAGAAAGCGGGTGCCGTAACCTCTCGGCCACCCCGAAGTAAAATTCCGCAAAATCATAATTTTCACCATATAGCGTTGGCTTCGCATCCTAGGTTCGCAATCAGCGGCCGACCATCTTAACTGAGGTTTTCCAGGGTTCCTACTTAGTCACACTAGGCAAATGTCATGATGAAACCTTCGGCTTAGGTCCTAAACCTGCTCGTTCCCGCTTAATTTTTCTTACCTTATTCCGGCCTGAGTCGTAGATGCCCAAAGACAATAAATAAATTCAAATTGCCACCACTTTCATGATCATTCTCAACACCACTTAAAATAAAAAATACTCTTTTATGTTTTTAAAACAGTTCTTTACTAATCTAAACTCCTTCCTTCGAACGAGTGTACCACTTCTTAAAATATATTGTTTATCTGATCCTCTGCTGGCTTTAGCTACCATTCTTGTCCACACACTTTTGTTAACATGCTTCTTTAAATCTTTCGCTTGTTCTTCTCTCAATATCTTCAGAAAGTGAAGAATCCGATAAACCACTGATAGGATTCTTAAAAATTACTGTACCAACAAACACGGACTGGCTGAAAAAGCAGCTGTACAATAACCTGAAACTTCAGCAACTGAAGTCAGTGCCCATGATGGAAGAACAGAATAAAGCATTTTACTCAAAAAGGGCACTTCCTCGGAAATGCCCTTCTTGAGCCCATTCCTCAACTGTTTCTTTCTGCTGCAGTAAACGGCCAATTTTATCTAGACTTTCTTTACATTGTTACTTAACCTGCTCTAAATCAAGTGTTTGACATTTTTTATGGGCTGCATGGGCAATATTTGACCTCAACATTTTAAGCGATGAAGTCCCTCGGCGATCATTCTAGCGGGGAACAGATCGGGAAGATAGCGGATAGGGTCTTTGTTGAGGTATTACCCTGGCATTCGCTTGCATCGCTGAATACCGCAGTCAGAATACCACAAAATCCTCAAAGTTACGAACTGGATCACAAGCGTCAATCTATCTAACTTATCTCTGATACTGTCTATCAATCAGCTAAGTTGAAATGAATGAAGGAGCTTTTGATTTACATGATAATACCCATGCTTATTCAGCACCAAGGGAATTTTTCATGTTGAAGCATACATTAAGCAAGTTAAGGGATTAGAACTTGAACGCTGGTAAAACGTCAGTTTGGTCAACATATATCACAGGTAAAAAGAGAAATCACATACAGACACACTTGTGCATATATACACCATATATAGTCACAGAAGCACCTTCGCAACGAAATTTCAACAAGTGACTCTACTTATGTATGTGTATATCTGACATGACCTCTGCTCATATATTATTTATGTTATATATGTTTCACATGTGCCTTTGTGTGGATACATGTTTTGTATATGAACTTGGGACGTATATAATATCATGTGCATCTGTGTGTATGTGTAAAAACAGCTTACATACGTAGATATACATACATGCACATACACTGTTTTTTTTTCTTTTTGCAGAAGCGGCAACACAGGACAGACATCACCAGATGCAATCAGTTGATAAACTTGCTTGCAGTAGCTTCCCCCTGTCCCCCACTGAACCCCTTTCCCGCCCCTTTTGCGTACTGTTTTTCGAAGCTTCACAGATGCTGAGCCGAGATAAGGGGCGACGCCCAACGAATCCAAAGCCTGCCTAGAATAAAGATGCTTATCTCTTTTTAGGCTTTCTCTGTCCCTCATCCCAAAAGCACACACACACAA
>JAGDQP010011211.1:0-53603 GCA_022664845.1 Lepisma saccharinum
GGTCGCAACTCAATCCAAACGTAGTGTCATAACGCAAAACGCAAATAATATTTATTCACACAAATCACATGCTGGAGTCACTTCATATTTCAACGCAGAAATAACCAGAAATTCAATATATAGTTCCTTTCCCAAGTCATCGCTTCTCAGCTGGCGAAAGAATCCTACCACTGGTCTACGGATTTATGAACCGATCTAATCTAATTAAAATCACATCACTTAAAACGATAGGTTTACCGAAACACAGAAATAATGAGTATCAATTGCTGTCAACTTCACGTAACGATTTGTAGCTAATTTCCAATAGATATCAAGTCAAACATTAAATAACTCACTGCACATTATAAACATTACTAAACACTCTAAGAGGATTATCAACTAATGCCGTAGATCGTACCTGGTTAACTGAGAGGTTTCTACACTACGTTCACTGAATATAAACTCAAGATTGTTTTCGAAGAAATATAAAAATTTCAGAATTTCAATTTATTGCTCTGAATGTACATATTTCACGCTTTCGGCTATGATAATTTTATCAGAATCTGAACAGAATTACAGTTGAGTTGTAAAACAAACAAATTTGAATCGCTGGTATACATTGAATTAAGCAGAACTGAAAGTTACGTAGTCACACATAAATGTCCATAATTTCTGTAATAATTAACAAATTTCGTTGATGTTTTCACAAATTATTCCCGAAATATTGTTGTATAATTTAGAAAAGTTTTAGCACAGTATTACTTACACGAAAGAAGTTCTAGTCCAAAATACATGGTAATGAAAGAATCACTTTAACGTTAATAATTTTGTGACGTCATTACAGATGATTACTACGTTATACAAAAGACGTTCTGAATAAGTCTTGAAAATACAAAATATTGTTATAAAATATGACTTTTTCATCAGAGAATAGTGGCTGGAGTTGAAACCAAAATTATCGAACCATGTCGAATAAATTAAAATTTACTATTAACATGAAAACGGTACGCAAAGATAGTCGAGCAGACATGTTGCTAATTTGATCAAGTAAGGAAAATATGCGGTAGCTGTCAAACATGGCTAACCGGGAATTTCGAATAGATTTGGAAAACTGGAGATGAGAAATTGGCATATGATTATTAAAATCCAACGAACCGATACTTGTAATGTAAGAATTCGGTCAATAGCGGCCCCATACTGAAATTTAGAACATATTGTACATCTCGATAAATAATCTCAAAACCAAAAATATTAAAATTTTAATGAGTTGAAAATTCCGAAATAATGATGTTGAAAAAGTCCTGATAGCACTAGTATCGGTTCTATTCTTCTTAATACGATTTAATATATTGCATCGGAATAGACGAAATCAGTCGAAATCGAAAATTATGTTAAATTTAGTGTTTATATCTACCTCTCGTAGACAGGGCTTAGGAAGTACTCGTCTCGTTTTAAAAATTGGAACTGAACTAACATGGCGTGGGAGAGCAGTTCTCCCAGCAAACGGAGAAGAAGGCTGATTCACACCAATCAGCAAAAAACAAGTCACGAAGCATTGACTAGGGCCAATCAAAAACAAGCGTTAGATCCAAGTCATTGCTGCGTGACTAACGAAAACCTGGATGGATAACGATAAAAATCCAAAGAAAAATCCAAGCGGAACACGCTCAAAGAGTCTAAAACCAACCAAAGAGAATGAGCTAAGGAGAACACACAGAAAGAAAACAAAACGGGGACTAAGAAAAATAAAAGGGGAGAAAATAAATATAAAAATGGAACAGCAACTAGGCTGTTACAAGTATATCAAGTTAAAGTTATGAACTCGTGAATTAACTTGAACGTGAACCTGACTCCACCATGATTTTTACTCTAGCAACAACTTTAATAAAGCACTAATGTTAGGAAGTGGTGTACTCAGAAGCAGTAACGATACACTAAGCATTAGCACTAAGTTTATCATTATTTCTTAAAGAGTGAAACTAGCATAAAGTTGGCATCCAAACTTTCTTGCTTCTGGCACCTGCAGCAATGAAGCACTAACGTTTGTATTTTCTCCCTAGGAAGCACTAACGCTGCACTAATCATTGACAATAATTTCGTCGTTAGTGCTCCAAGTGCACTGCATCCAAGTCTATAATGTAACAAGTAAAATGAGGAGCATCATTTTTTTTTAATTTATTTGTAGAACAAGCATCATATTTTAACCGTCCTATTGTCATATATATACATTTTTCTGTGAATGTTTGTATTGGACCGAACCACAACTTGTGTCCTATTTCCAGTTGAGATACATAATAAATAAGTCCAAATTTTGTGTTTCCTATATACAAGTTCGGCTCAAACAAGGTATAGTGGCACAAACAAACAACATTCCCCCAGCCGCTATTTTGATGTCTTTTAAATGCTGTAGATGTTTTTTAATTGTATGTTATCGACTTAGAATAAACAACGTCAGACATAGTATGATAGGGGTATAATTCAGAACGACAACAGAGAAAGTCAAAGGAGATTAGCGATTACGTTCGTTATGTTGTGTAAAAATTAAATATATAAATTGTAATACTTATATCGAGATTCACCAAACAATATCTGCCACTATATTATATAGGTAAGTAGAAAAAGCAATCAGAACAACGAAAATCTTTGGCGTAATACAATACTGGGCGTCAACTTGGAAAGTATTTAGATTTGAATATGTCATAATCCAGTAGCCGTATCAAAATGGAACAAACAACGTGTAGCTCAGGTTGACACCGAAAGACAAATAGCAATAGGAATGGTATGGAATATACCTTACAGCGAAATCCTTAATTTTAAGAGAAATAGTAGTGGTTATTATGATAAATTACAGGGTCAAATATATTTTTCTTCTTTATAAACAATTTCATTCCAACTTATAAGTAATTCAAAGACCAGTTTATAAACTGTTCTGGTGTAGTAAGTATAGATAAATAGTGGATACCAAGCATTCAGGGTGTTTTAATATTTAATTTCTGTACGGAATATTCTTTTAGTATTGATAAAAGGTATACGACTTAGAAAACAAAAACCTCAGAAACTGAGGTAAAGCAACTGGAATACACGTTAAAATTGAAAATGTCATCTGAGTAAATAATGTTCTTGTTTAAGGTAAATTATCTCAAAATTCTTCAGTTAAAATTTACGAACATGAAGCATATATATACCACCAATTTGTTGTATAGTATGTTAACTGATTTTATTTGATACAAAATTGATTTTTAGTGTAATATGCATACTGGAAACCATACAGTGCACATTCATTACGCCTTTATCCAGTTCGTCAGTGCTTTGGTTCATTAAATTATGTAGAAATTGAAGTAGATCTGTTCTACATAGAATTAAAAAAAATCATTGTGGACTTATACTAATTACCATATCGTTTAACTAACCAAAATAGACAGTGTTATACTCGATTATCTAAATAAACGGTATGGTTGTTGTTCCCTCAAGAGGCAGGTGCGCAACATGAATCAATGGTAGTTTTCCACTTTCTTGTCTACGACCTCACGGTCTCTTTGTAACATCAGCTAATAGGTGTACTATTTCCTTTTTATTTTTCACTTTCTTGAAATGTGAGATATGTATTTTTTTCCACTTCACATAAACAGTTTATATGCTGTATTTTTGCGACCTAAAACGAATACGCTCAGACTCTGTTGGGTACATTGGTTGTGACAGAAGTGATAGGCGGTTTCCGGGAGCCAAGTGTATCATCGGAAAGTATTTTGCAACGCGAACTTGTGGTGGTTTTCTATTTCTCTCTTTTTATTTATTTTCCATGTTTTCACTAGAAGGTACCAATCACTTGTATTATAAGTTATTTAAAATATATATTATTATAGTAATCGCACTGCTTTTACCATTTGTCTAATTTCAATCAACGCAGGGGCCTATAGAATTCCCAATTTCTTAGTTATTGCACTAATATTATTAAAAATTATTTGTAAATATTTAGTAAATACTCTTTATTCTTTATAAATGAGGATGAATTAAATACATGCTAAAAAGGCATTTCAACACTTCGTGATCTAACGGTTGTGGTATGATCAACATTTGATATTTATCCTTCGCACAAAAGTTTCCTATTTAGAAATATAAGAACGTTGTAAAAAAAAAGGCAAGATGGATAAATGCACATTTCTTCAGCTAGGCAAGATTAACCAAACCAATGTTCGGAATGGAAAACACTCTAAGATTTAATGTATATGAGAAGACTTCGTGAAGTTTTAATTATCGTCATGAAAGAAACGAGGTATAAACTTTATTTTGACATGTGGTTCTTACGACGTATCTACGTAGTCACGACGAGGGTAACATTTTTTTCCTGCACGTCACTGTAGAAATCTGTAAATTGTGTTGGAAACCACTGTTTCACTTCTTGAATGACATTATTTGTGTCGTCAAATCGCCGATCATGGAATGATTTTTAATCTCTGGGAACAAGAAAGGCCACTTGCGGCAAGAGAGAATAAGAATGCTGCTGCAAGATTTTGAACCGTAACTTGAGAACAGTGAGTTGGTGCATTATCCACAACGAGACGAACATCTTTGCTGAGCTTACAACGACCTTTCTGGATCACAGCATCTCACAACTTGCCTAGAACTGTGCAGTGATGGTCTGCTCGTCGGAAGATACTCTGTAAGGATGACACAACGACAGCCCCAAACAACCGAGTATTATCTTCCTTGCGAACTTCTGCATTGTACTTCTAAGGAGCAGGAGAACCAACATGTTTCCGCTCCATGCTTGTCACTTTGGTCCCTGTATCACACAAATAAACCTAACGTTAGTCCATAGTTACAAAATAATTTTAATCCTATTCGAAAATCATCAACAGCAGCCTTGAAAATTCAGGCCGTGTCTACTTTTGGAAAGGAATCAACAAGCGTAAAAACCAGCGAGCAGCCACTTTATACATGTCCAGTTCGTCGTGAATAATTTTCACACAGTACCATTACTAAGTTGAGTTTCTTTGATGATCATTTGTATTATTACTCGTAGGTCTTCCAGGATGAAATCCTCAATTTTCTTCAATGTATCAGCATCGTTCGAGCATGACGGTCTTTTTGTTCTTAGCTCGTCTGTGAGAGACATGTGGACAATTGGGAAATTCTTTTTCCACTTCACACAGCACGGGCAAATATTACCATAGACAGCCAACATGTCATCATGGATTTACTGGACACCACTCTCTTTCAAATGCAGTAACTTTATCACGATGTCAACCACAATCTTCTCCATCGTGCAGATTACTTTCATTTAATGCAACCTGTAAAGGAATTAAAGGACACAAAGAGTTATTTTTTCTCCGTTATATATATAAAGATACATAAAAACACTGACAAAATTCCATAAATATATCCGAATAATTTCCGTATGGTAATTAAAACTTTAAGACTCCCCCACGTTTGTTGTAAAACATGTGTACACACATTCTCTGACAACTTAACTGCTTAGGTTAGTACAAAACTTCAAAAGAATATTTACGACTATGGTGAAGTTCGTCCAGAATCGCCGTAGCTAATTCGCCGGCTCTACTGCGTCTAAACGCGGATCAATTTCCGGTCAGCCCATGCCAAACACTCTGAGTTGCTTTCGTCTTTCTATCAAATTAAATTGATCATATATCCCAGCAGCCTCATTGTTGCAGCTAAGTGAAATGATCCAACAATCTGATCTTTGACTAATTTAAGAAATATCCTCCATTTTACTCACCTTGTTCACTAGGGCGTTAAATTGCTTTGAATTTCATGACACGTTTGCCATTATTCGACATTAGAGCAGTTCAACCAGGCTCTAATTGTTTTATATATCCATGTACTTTACGGATTGTACTATAGGTTGTGTGTATCTATGCATTTGTACACTGTTCGACATCAAAAACACAACTCCGAGCAGGAAACATCGGGTTAATAAAAATATTTGCAGAATAAACTATGTAGAGCTTGGGAAGATAAACAATTTATTAGCACGACAGTTGCGTGATGCATCAAAGGCACAGAGTATACCACATAGCTACAGCAATCTGAGGCAGGCCAGAGAGCCACAGTGCAGTGGTAGACGACTCTTGGAGTAACGTGAGTGTTCGTTGCTCGAAATATACCTTGCTGCTGAATGCAGCAGCTCACCAGCAGGCTTCCACCTTTTATCACGGAAGAACTGAGGTATATCGGGAGTGCGGTTAATCTTTCGCGATATTGTACTCATATTGGACGGATTTCGTTTACAGTGCACAACATATGAACTCGATGACTCTACGAAGACACTACGCAATAACATGCCGGATCCCAACGACAGCGCCATATCACGGGCCGCAAGGAAAAAGTGTTTGTGCGTACGAATCTAGCGGATCAGCAGCCACATACCGAACACTGGCGCACGCACTAGCGCATATCAGAGAGCGTCCGGTGTCACATCTAAAAGTTCTACGTCGTCTGGCAGGGCGGATCATATTTGGACGGCGCCGATTTCCGCTGCTTTCGCTAACTGCATGGGGTAGGTATGAGCGATTACAATGTTGTTCCGAGCGTCGCGAATGGAGAGCCGAATGGCAGGACATCCTCTTTTCAGACGAATCCATATTTTGTCTGCAGCATCATGATGACCGCATCCGCATCTGTCGGTACCGTGGAAGTAGTTATGCATCGCCACATCGGTCCGGCGCCGGGTGTTCTAGCGTGGGGTGCCATTGGATTCCGTACTCGTTCGTTTCTACTACGTATTAACGGACATGTCACTAGCCATCGGTACATCGATAATGTGTTAAACTCGGTTGTGGTCCCTTTAGTGCAGGTGCTGCCGGGAATCACATTCCAACAGAATATTGCGCACCCGCATGTGGCATATAATATCCTAGACTTCTTGACTCGTCAAAATGCTTCCCTGCTTTCTTGGCCGACGTGTTTATCTGACCTCTCGCCGACCGAACATGTCTGTCCACGATTGCACAACATCTCTCATCTATGATCTAAGTCTCAGCTATAGATCATAAAGGCCATAAATGAACTAAGTTCAAAGGAAATTAAAGGTATGATTAAAGGGCAAATAGAAAGAATACATTGAAATTGAATTTAATTTTAAACTCTTTAGGTAAGCTTGGCTCTAGGTCAACGGATGATGATGGAGAATTGTTGGACTGAAGAAAGTGGTTGGAAATACGAGATCCCCGAGAAAATCCAAGCACGCGGTGTTTGTCCACCACAAAGTTCACATGGCACGGGCTGGGATCGAACGGAGAGGTAAGTGCTCTACCACTGATCCACCGCAGCCCCGTACGGACTCATATTGTAGATAATAGTATGAAAACAGAAAATGAAGTTCAAGATTGGATAAACAGGAGGAAGCTATCTTATAATAATAATAAACGAATAAGATAAAATTATTAAAATTTTCATTAGGGGTTTGTCATTTATCCTCAAATATATAGAATCTTCCTGTCGCACCCACTCACATTCTTTAAACAACACTGACACTAACAACAACAAGAAGCTATTGCTTCTAACAATTATACTTTTAAGAATATTTCAATCATCTTGAACAAGTTGGCAATACAGCGCTTAACGATTACCTCTTGTGTGTGAGGCAATTAGGCAATATGGCTGCTGAGAGATCACTGAGTTGCCGCACAACGTGGGAATGTTATATATCTTCTCAAATACAGGCTCTTGAGATTATAGGATCTGAATAAGGGCATTTAAGTTTTCCTCCTCTCGCAATCATCCAACTTTACTAAGCACCAGCAGGTGACAAACTTAAGATGTCAAAGCATGCGGTTCTCAAATTAATGAAGGATTACTTTCCGAGATTAAGAGCTCAATGTTTTCCCCTTCCTCTCTCTCAGGCAATTTAAGGTCTTTGTTCTCACTAAGGAGAACTCTGTCGGAGAAAACACGAACTAAAACAATAAAACAACGTTGTTAGTATAATAGCTTTTGTCTTCATAATTATGTGCATCATATACAGCTTTATATCGGGAATAAAGTACATTCGTTTAAGACCTAACACATGGAAAACTATCAAACTGAAGCTTCTGTAAAATATTATAGTAGCGTATCAGCTTGTAAAATATTTAAAGTACGGACTTTTATATGATCTGTATTTGGTTCCGCAAGTTTCTGAAAAATGGTTGTGGGAATTGATGGTATGCTAATGTCAATGTTTAGTAAAAGTTTTGTATCTTAGAAAATTAGTATTTTGTCTTCTTTCATTACTTTCTTGCAATTTTTGATAGAAACAGAATGGTATACAGAAAATGTCATTTACCGTTAGTCATCAAAATAATCCCCGTCGGCAGTCAGCACCTTTTGCCAAATTTCCTGCACCTGCGCAATGCCTTCTCGGCAAAACTAGGCAAAGAATGTCATGAATACCTGAGGCAATTCTGCCTCATTGGAGAAGTATTTCCCAGGAAGGTGGTTGTCCAGGGAATAGAATAGGAGATAACCTGTTGGAGCAAGGTCCGGAGAAAACGGTTGAAAGCACAGTGCACCAAATCACTATATGGTAACCCTGGCCACCCGTAGCCTGGCATTGTCGACAAGGAACAGTACACCTTTGTGATTATCCAATGCTGGCTACTTCTGCTGCAGTCCCTATTGCACACATTCCAACTGCTTCGAGTATATATCCATAGTAATGGTTTGGTCCGGTGATAACAGACCGTAGTGCACCACTTTCTGACTAACTAGACCACAAGATACAGGGTATGATCATGCGTTGGTATAGAGGTGGGTCTTGGCATGTAAGACAGGGTTCCGCGGTGATAACCTGTCTTGAAAGTTTGGGAGTCTCATACAGGAACCACTTTTCGTCACTGGCGACCACTCGATAGAATATGGATGTGTTACGGTGCCCATAAAGCAACGACAAACAGGCTGTTACTCATTGGTCCTTGTTGGCTTCTGACAGTGTGGGGGGACCTGCTCAACTTGTACGTACGCATTGGTTTTAAAAAATGGAATTTTCATGAATACTCGCAATACGTGTTTGGGATGCGTATGGTGTATCAACGGGACGTTTATAGGACAATCTCATTGCCAATTTATCAAATGGGCATCTACACTTTATCAGAAAAAACAGGGAAGGAGTGGATTTTTTCTCATATGTGCATGGGACTTTTGTGATATTCCTTGGAGGTCCCACAAGGATAATTTTGAAAAAATTCTAGAAGGACGTCAAAGAAATGTTCTACTGAGCTCCTCAATATCAGAGGATACGAATTGGCTGTATATGACGTCTCTGGGAAGTCACTTGGACATTTGTACTGGTTTGGATTATTACCTCTGCTACTGAGACACATGTAAAGGAGTGGATGATCAAGGACTGTTCTGGTAAAGTACCACTCATCACATGCACAAAACAATATTAATGAGTAATAAAATATAGTGCTTGGAGTACTAATACATCTAGAAAGGAGATCCGTGATAGTTCAGTGATAGAGCGCTCTCCTTTGGTGTGTTGGATCCTTGGTTCCATCCCGGCTAGTGCCATCTGGGATTTGTAGTGGACAACCATAGTGTGCTTGGGTTTCCTCTGGGTTCTCCCGTTTCATAGTAGTTCTTTATTCGTTTTTATAATTGTCCCATCATCGTCATTATCATCTATTCGACCATCGCCGAATTTACCTAAAGGCCTTAAATAAATTTCAAACTTAATCAAGACAGCTTGAAAGTTGAAAATGTAGAATGTTATTAAAGCACTTAAGCACTTAATATTAGTAATTTCAATATGAGTAGCATGAAATAACCAGAGGAAAGAGTTTCTTTACTATTAATTTTATATGTATTTTCTTAAAAAAAAAATTTCTTTACGAGATTTAATACATATAAGATAATATTTCTTCCTCATTGTTGTAAACATGCAATAATGGTTTCAATAGTTATAGTTACCCTAGTAATTATAAGTTATTAGAAGATAAGAACTGTTTCAAGTAAGTATTTTTCTTATTTAAATTAATCTTTATTTATATAATTTATCTCTTGTGACTTTCGTTGCAAACGGTTTTTTAAACCTTTGGTGAAGATGAGTACACCGCCATTGAAATTTAGAAATTAATATAAATGATGCAATGTATTTTATGCAAATTTGATACCCGAATATTTACTAACCTGGTATAGTAGTAAATTCAATAGTGTCTTGTTAAAGAATTCTATTGATTAAATATGCAATATAAAAGCATTGGTTTTCGTATTTAAGCAAACTTCAAAAGACAATAGAAGAAATATTGCGGTAGCAGAATGACTTCAGGTTTCTACTGTATCTATAGTCGTCTGTTACATCACAACACGGTATGTCCATAGTTAGCTTCTAGTCCACTGGGGGATACCCTGGAACAACTGGACTTCTATTCGTCTCTTCAATCAAGGACCGCACTTCGCGAGACAACTCTGAAAACGGCCATTCAGAAAATAAAAATTCTAAGGAAAATGTGTTTATTTAAATGGACTGTTTCTGATTGAAAATTTTCTTCCGTATTTCAGTTTTTCTAAATTACTTTTAAGTGATTAAGGGCTTTGTTTTATATGTAATATGCGTTCTAAATTTTTGAAAGAATAAAGTTTCACAATTTCAGTTCAAAAATTGCGGGTAAATTTGGATTCATTGACAGTTTTTATAATATTGCTCATTCAAAACCCGTTATATCCAACACAAAACCTATGACCTCATTCTACAGTGTTAAAAAAAGAAAATCAGGTGGTTTCTGCGTGCACTTATGAAGTCTTAGATTTTGTTGTAATAATAATTAACATCCTTATTTTTTTTCTTTAGTTTTGGTGATCTTTAACGTTTGCCAAAGTAGATATAAGAGGTATCACATTACACGCATCATTAGTACTCTGCAGACTATTTTTTCTTACAAAAATTGATTCCTTTTTTCTCTATGGTATATACTACATCACCTACAAAATTAGTAGTGCTGCTCATTTTCGAAACTACAATATCGCTTCTGAATTGCTTTACCTCGTGACAATGATTGTACTTGAGATATGCACGATTGGTGACGAGCAAATGATGATTGATTAATAGTTAAAGATTAAACTCCTCAGGTAAAATATATTTGGTATTCGAACAGTCCCAATTGGTCAAATAAGTAAAGATTGAAACACTGGTACCTTTGAGAGTCTTCAGGATTAATCATAGATCTCACGCAGTGGCATCGTAACAAGAAATATAGGCCCTACATGTTTTACAGAATTCTAATACCGGAAAAATATCAGGATTATTATTATCCAAAAGGTCGAATTTTACTTTTACAAAGTCTTTGTTTTAATGTGTAAAGTAAAGAGGGAGGGAAGATGAGAAATTGTCGGGCACTTCGAAATACTTTCCCGGAACCTCATTCCGTTTGTGGTTTCTAGAAAGAAACCTAATAATAGTGACTAGCTTGTCAGTACTGTTGAATATTAACATGTCCAAAACGTGTCAACAGTAAAAAACTTGAGATGTCTTACTGTCTGAATGTCAAAGACAATAGGAAGAAAATGTTTTCCCAAGCATTAATACATAATTTTTGTGCACAACTAACCCAGGAAAGCATGCTGTGTGGTGACACAAAGTGCAGGTGGTCCTTCTTAGTTTATTATATACGTACTTTGCAGGTGGTCATTTGTTTTGCTTTTACATAGATATTTCAAGATTGATCCACAGAAGCCGTTATTAAACTTACGGAATTATAAGCCCAAGAACCAAATCAATAGTGAGAAACTGTAGAAATTTAATCGGTTACAAATATTGTAAACTGCACGGCAGACACCGAACGAGCATTTCATCTTATGATTTTATAAATAACTATAGTCTTACAAATATACTAAGTGTTAAAACATATCTAACGTGTTTTTCATTAACGTTGATGGTCCACTGTTAGATAACCTTCCATTAGATGAACTACCTGTTTTTAAGCCATCATTAACCTAGAACAAAGAAATATCAAAATGTTAATAAGCGATGAGAAAGGAAACTATTGTATATTCGTTTTATGATTCAATCATCCGTTTTTAAATATATTTTAAAATAACAGCAAATATAAAATAAAGTATCCATGATAGCTTAGAAAGTGTCTTAGATAATACTCAAGAATATTTTTCAAATATATCAGCTTATCCCATAAGTAATTTCGTATTTTTGCATCGCGAGGAAAAGAACGATAACTTACTTGGAACACTACTGTAGATCAGGAAAATACTATCCATCGGATTCCAGAATACTCTGCCACCTGACAAGAAGACGTTGAATCTCCCGCTGAAAGAAGCCACCAGTTTTGGAGACAAAGAATTGGATCACTGTTCGTCACACGTCATTCTCATTTTGCAGTATTTTCCCGGAAAGATGTTTTTGCAGGCTGCGAAAAAGACAGTAGTCTGTTAGTGCAAGATTTGGTGAAAACACCGGGTGGGTGGGGAGTTTCTCCTAGCCACATTCCTCGATCTTAGCACAGGTCCTTCTTGTCGTGTGTGGGCGCGCATTATCACCGTGGATGAGCACAACCTTACAATTAACCAAAGCAAGACGTTTTACCAACATTGCTGTCGGTAGGCGTTCAAGCTGCTGACAGTTGACATCTACATTGATAGTCTGGTTAAATGCCAAGAACTCAAAATGGATTATTCAACGGATATCCTAACAAACACTCAACATCACTTTGCAGGGGTGGAGATCCTGTTTTGACACAGTTCCTGCTGCCTTCATTTAGGTACCTACTGCCGTTATTATGGTAGAGGGCCCACTTTTGTTCTCCTGCCACCATACTGTCCAGAAATGGCACACGTTTGTGACGAGTGAGCAGAGAACAGCAGATGTCAACTCACTGCTGCTTCCGTGGAGGCATTAACCAATACGGTATCAATTTTCCGAGTTCCGACACGTACATACAGATCCCGATGAACTGTCGAATGGGTGACATGGAGTTCGCTGGCCAGTTATTCAACAATTTGTATTGGATATATCTCCACCGCTGTTAGCAGGGTATCGTTGTCCATCTTCACAGGTCTTTCTTCTCTGGCTTATCTATAAGGCTGATGTCACCAAACAGAAACTTCTAGAACCACCTCTCGCACATCCACAGGACATTGACCATATACGGCACTGATGTTTCGTGCCGCTGCGCTAGCTGGATGTCCCTGGTGAAATTCATAGAGCATAACATACCGTATGTGGTTCTCCGACACTGTCATGATCAAACATAAGCCATACTTCCAAAATATTCTCCTTCTATACACCGCTGCACAATCAAGTGCGCTATATGACTTAGCTATGGCATGTGACGTCTACTTCACTATTAGCTCGTCAGATAACGTCATTTTAGGGGTCATCGCACATAAGACATTAATTATGGGATAACCTGCTACTAATTTAAATATTTTTGTTGATTTCGGCTAACAGAAGCAGGGTTCCCACATGTTTGACGTTGATGGCGCAAGCTCCAATCCGTTAAGAAATGCAGTGTAATCTTACATTTCGTAATAAGTAAACCCACTTAAGTAAACCCATCGGGGAGAATGAACATCATTGAAAGTTTTAAGAAATAAAGTAAAACTGAAAAAGTATCTAAAAAATTATACGTTGAATCCATTCATTCCCCAGTTCTGTTCATTCGAAATAGGCAATCATTCCCTCGATGTTGTAAGTGGGTTTGCCTACCAAAACGTAGGATTCTATTGTACGCTTATTGACTGATTGTCCAGAACTGAAGGATTAACCTATTGAACCTATTTCAGTCTCAGGCGTAATAATGCTGTTTGTTTAAGAGAATCAGCTTCACATTCTGAATCATTTTATTTCATAGGTATTTCAAGGGTCGTTTTTCTACATTTCAATGCTATTCAGTATTTATAAAAATCAAGAAATATGAATTGTGAGTAGTAAGCCTCATAAAATTACTGCCAGTAAATTCAGAGGAATGTTTATACAGACAAAAATCCTGTTATAACGAATTTTACAGGACCGGCGATTTTATTTCGTTATAATGATAATTCGTTGTAATGAACATTGTATTGGAAAACAAGAATTCGGCGTTATTTCGAAGAACTTCGTTTTATCGGAAATTTCTTTATAACGATGTCCGTTGTAAAGACATTTTACATTACGATTAGCTTATGTGTGTTTTTTCTTTAAACTTTGTATATAATATCGTTCATACAATAAAATTAAATACAATATACATATTACAAGTCACAGACAGGTTTACAGGAATATCACATACACATGGAAAAGTTCGTCAACCTATTGTCGAAGACGTTCTCACATATAAGTTGGTGCTAAGGAGGAGCCACATTGGCTCCTATAAGAACCATGTCGTGAACAACATACGAACATGAACTTATTACATGGAAATGAAATATCAACGATTATAAGATCATTATCGGTCAGAGGCATGGCTTAATTACCCGAGACACAGAAACGTCTACTTCAAAGTGCTTCAATTTCTACAGCGGTTTTAACATTTCATGCTTTCCTTTTTTACCTCGACTGACATTTAGGGCATTTTTATGCACGCAAAATTTGTTGTTTTGTCGTTGACGACCAATCTCGTCGCGCCTTGAAATACCTTTTTAAGCACGCGACAGCTGTCGTTCTTCCGAAAGTTGTGTGTCAGTGTTGTCAGAGCCTTTTCGCAGAGAGGATGGATCCGTGCGTGAACTATTTTGGTTATCAATGAATTGCAGTGAAAATGTGGAAAAGAAGGTGGGCCATTCTTCCCACCAATTCTGCAAGATTCGAAGATGGGCCATTTCGCAACCTCTATGGAAATTTGAGAAATAATACAGACAAGTGTTTTTTTCAGAGTGTGAATAGTATTTTATGAACCTTTTGCAAGTACCCGGGTGATACTTTGATACAGCTTCCCCATTCCTTCTCCACGCTGCTGCAATAAGAAAATACTTACTTACATATATTGACCAAATTATGGTTTTCTTTTACCGTAAAATTTGAACGAATTCAATTGTCATCTTCTGAAAATTACAAAAATAAAAAATCATGTAAATTAGTACTAATAGAATAGTAACAGAATTTCTTACTCCTTGTAATTCATGTATTGAAAGTTAGTGTACCTTCACACCAAATTTAGTGTTTCTAGCTCCAGCGATTTAGGCTATTCACTCTACAACGGTTTAGCGGCCAATTTGGATAAAAGATGGCCATTTTTTATCAAAATGTCGGATCATCCCCGTTACCTACTCTTAGTTATACATCTTCATACCAAATTTGCTGTTTCTAGCTTCAGTACTTTGGCCTAAGAATTTTGATCAGTGAGTCAGTGACCATAGGGTTTTATATAATGTGGATTTCTGTTAGAACAATATTTATATTTTGTTTTACTTGAACCCATTTTCATTTGGGGTTTTTGGTTTCTTTGTATTGACCATTTTTTATTTGTACAATCTTGCTTTGTCCTTTTCACTTAGGATATTTTGTATTTGGACGTATTTTCATTCACAGATTCGTCAGTTTACCTTTGTGTTTTGAACATCTTTGTATTTAACATTTTGGTGTTTCGATTTTTGTTTTGGATATAATTTACTTTGGACATTTTTGCAATGAACATTTTTACTTTGAACTTTTTTATTTTGGACATTTTTTACTTTGGACATTTTTTACTTTGGACATTTTTGTTCTTGACATTTTTAGCTTTAAAATGACACATAGAATTCATAAATACATATTTGCAACTCAAACAACATTAGTAACATAATAATTAAATCATATATCTAACAAATAACACAAAATAAATATTCTGCAACTGTCCCAGCCTTTACTATTTTCAGAGTAGGAAATGCACTGTCATCCGTTGAGCAATCTACAAACATCTTCCACTGTACATTAAATATCCAAATACGAACAAACATGCAAAACTTCTTGTAGTTATAGTTTAAACTTCGTAAAACAATACCTATTATAATAAAATGCTTTTAAAAACGTGAAATAACTTCTTTAAGCATAACCTAATACAATACAATCTTTCTCTGGCATAAGTACATCCCATTACAGGCTGAGCAGTTATTTTTATGGTGAATTTTCATGTAATATTTGAGGTTTCGAAGGAATGGTGAACTTCATGTTCTAAATCTATTTTGAAAATCTGTCTGTTTACTATTATTGGTTTGTTTTATGTTTCTACTTATTGCTGATGATTGATGTGTATATCTTGGCAATAACGAACTATCACGATCTATCATTTATTGTTGCAGGGCTAGAGCTGTGGCTTTCTCAAAAGTGGTATACTCGATAGATAATAGTTTTTTTCTTATATTATCTGTAATTTCATACATCAGTGTCGTTATAGCCTCATCGATGAAAAAAAATGCATCTATTTGCTTGGATTCTTAGCTCAGTTATGTAGTATTTAAATGGCTGCCCTTGTTGCTGGCATAACCTATTGAAAGTTAAACGTTCCGTGATCAGTAGGGTGGGCCATTTGTTTTAGATATTGGGGTTCGAGTTGCCATTAAAAGTTGTGCATTGGTACCATATAAATCTATGCCAAATATGATCGTCCTAAAACAATATTTAACCAGTCGCCTGTACCCCTAAAAGGCCCAGTTATTTCTTGCGAAACAAGGAATAAAAATATGATACAAGTTCCTACATTTTGAGGTTCGAGTAGCTATGAAAAGTTGTGCATTGGTACAAAATTTAGCCATGTCAAATGCGACCCTTCTTGGCCGTCAAACCTTTTTAGCCGTTTTCAAACTAAACTTTTTGTGGGCTGAAGGGCAAAGCTAGATACTTTTTGATCCGGCTGTGTTTACACGAACAAACATAACGTAACATTCTACAAGTTTTGCAAGCTACTCAAAATCTAATTTTAAAAATGATGTATCACCATTTATTGTTCTGTATACGCTAGAGAGGCTACAGGTTTTGCGTTAGTATACTCCTGCAAGTTCACAAAAAGATTTGGCATAACTTTCAAATCCTTAGTTCCGTTTTATTAATTTAAAAAATGTGGCAATCATCGTTGACATTTTTATATATTTTGGAAGATGTGCGAAAAGTGTTTTATTCAGTATGTCAAATGCTGTTTTACTTTTTTGCTTTTTAAATTATAAATACTAAGTACACAAAGTTGATTACTTCCTGAATGTAAATTATTCTGCTTGTAGATTCGAGTAAATTATTTTAATGGTTATTGCGGTTTAAGAAGATAATTGCGAAATAAAGTCCAGTACGCTGAAAAACACAATTAAATAATTAATTAAGAAAAATGTTACTATAGTAGATTATAATATTCTAGTGTATACGATATAAACTGTTTATGCATGGTATTCTAAATCATCAGTTAAATTACACATAATAAACTAAAGCTCCTCTGGTTTAGCTAAGAACAAGGGCCGTTATATGTAAGTCCTGCAATAAACAACATTTGGTAGGTGAGAGGGGAGGAATCTTTAACAGCTTGTTGGATAAATTTAATTTTGATTCCTCAAACTCAGGGAATTATTCAGAGAGATAAATAACATATGTGTGGGAACATATACAGCTCGCCGAAGAAAATGACTTACTCCATTGTCACCTTAAAGCATGGACAGGAACTGGGAGGCTATCGTTCAAAGGTGTCCCCCTAGGGGCTAGATTTGAACAAGAGTAGGGTAGCTTTGAACATGGCTGAGGCAGTCTTGGGCACATCCTTAATTTATGTTTACAAGAACATTTAATTTCTTAGTAAATGCTTCTAAATACAAATACAGAAGCAGAAGAAAGTAAACTAAAGTTTTACTAGTCATACAAAGAATATAAGCTATGCAGTTGTTAATGAACGTTGAACTTACTTGTTTGCTTGTTTCGTTATTGGTGTTATGAGGATTGCATTACCATTGGGCTTGCATAAACAAACTTTCAACTCGTACAAAGTTTGTTAAAAATGTTATGCATAGTCTAATTGAAATGCTTTTACACTGTTAATATGTTGTAAACTGAGTTTTCTTCTCAACAGTAAGTTTTAGCTGTAGGGACATAACCTGCTACCTTGTTAAAACCTCCCCCCGTTTCTTGTTTAAAGCTGCCCCAGTACGTCCAATTACGCACATTTTGTTATTTCGGAAGAAGGAGAAGGGTTATCAGAAAGCAACAAGGACAATTTAATGCGTGAACGAGGATAGTTACTTCGAAAGTTAACATGGAAAGATATGCTACAGTTCTCTTCTCTCCAGAAGCTTACAATCTCTGAGATTAATTTTTACTTTCGTACCCACAAATTACATCAAGTACCATACTTCGCCGGTAACGCACGCAAATGGCGAAAAACAAATGACAACTGTGTGGCATGATGTTTGCAATTTATACCAGTTGGACAAAATAAATTTCGTTTTATAAATTAAAAGTTAACTCCACTGTACCAAGGTGCCCTTGTTCCAAATGTACCCCCCCCCCTCTCCCCTACATGTTTAAAAATCATTTTAGCGTGATGGTCTTCTGCAATTACTGAGAACTTAGTTGAATACTGTAGAAACAATTTATATTGGTTTGGAAGTCGAAAGTTCTTTACAAATAGTTTGCTATGTATTGTTTTGAAATATATCTATAGGATTTAAAATAATTAGCAGTCAATAACTGATTAAATGAAAAGTATGGACATTTAGCTATTTTTTAAAAGTACGATACGGACACGAACAGAGACTTTAAAATACCGACTGTCCATACAAAATACGGACGTATACGGTAACCCTATAAAACATATATTTAATGCAAGATGATATTACTACTTTTGTTCATATTTGAATTTGTAATTTTGTCAGGTTATAGGTTAAAAGTGTCTCGGTGAATCAATGTAAAAAAAACTTCGGAAGGTAATTATTCAGATGACAACAAAAGAAACGTTTCTTGAAAAAAAATCGAAACATGCGTGGATAAGGATCTACAGGCGTTCAAAGTAAGCTAAGTATCATTACAAATGGCGTAATATATCAAGGAAGCCCAGGTGGTTAGCGAGGAATATGAAATTGTTTCAAAATAAAAGTTTAGTAAAAACAGTTCAGATGAGAGAAGCAACGATGTGTTCATAGAATATAGAGCGTTTGAATTAATAGATGATAAAGTTCATCATTAATGAGTAAAAACGGGAGTTCGAAAGAAGTAACTTGAGTAATAGGACATCCGGTATGAACAATGTTAGAAGCAAACAGCTTAACGATTCCTTCTTTCAACAATTAATATATTTTATTATGCAGTACCGAAACTGAGTGCCATTATCTTGTCATAACAAATACAATCTGTAGGCAGTTCGGAAGACTGTCGATATTGGTTATATTACAAATAGTTCATTGGTCTAATTATGATGCCGTAAGGTACGGATGGATCGCCAGCTGCCAACTGTAAGGGGTGCCGGGTAGCGATATATTTTTTTTTGTCTTTGCTCAAACGAGTGGCACTAAATGAACTAATGCACGCTAGTGCACACTTTTCCGTTCGAGTGGCCGTTGCTAGTGGAAGTAGTGCGACCTCATGCAAGCTAATTCTGTCTCTGTTCATGCACGAGTAGAACCTTGAGTAGAACTGAGTGCAGACAATGGACATTTCCGGTAGTATTTTTTTTATTGCAATAAAAAATTCTTCTATTAAAGCAGACTACGGAAAACATTTTCTTTTCTTTCTGTGATGATTTTATCAAGAGTTATAAAGACTTGCTTCAAAAGAGTCTCAGCCTTGCGCTTAATCGGACGCCGCCATGTTATGACGTAATCAGTCTTTCGACTGCTTGTCATTGACATACAGATGGTATTTGATTTGTTAGTATTGTTAAAAAGAGATCGCAAAAATGGATCGAAAGAAATAGTATAATTGGTGAATAGCGTTTCTGTACGCCTTAACACGTCATTTATTTCGTTTTATTCATTTAAAATTGATTTTTACTTTTAATACTATTTAAGATATTGATATAGTTTGGTAGCTTCAACACTAATTTATATCAGCTCTTTTTTTTAATTTTCATGATTAAATCATAAGATATCTTCTAATAATGCTCTTTAGAACTCTTGTATTTAAAAAGAATTACTTATTTTTTCTGTAAAAAATGTGGGTTTTTACATCCGACAATCGTATACTTTTTTAATGAATGCTAGTGAAGTATTTTTCAATAACTTAAAAGCACATGAATTAATAGTGTTCGTTACTGCCATCTGTTAACAATTTAACGTACTTGTAGCCCGTGAATATATTGAATAGTTTTAATATGTCATTATAAAAAATAATAATAAAAGCATGCAAGAAACAAAAAAGTAAATTGAAACTTTTACATTGAAGTTACTCTTGCGTTTTGTGAAGTAAAATAAAACACGGCCTTTGATAGGATTCGAACAGCCTTAGGTGAAAGTATAAAAAATTAATAGTTGCACGGGCTAACCAACTGAGCTCAATTGACAAGACGTCAACAGTTGCACGAACTAGCGATAAGAAAAGCATTGCAAGTTAAGACTGCTCCCTGTCTATATTTCGAGCAATTTCTGTTATTAAAAACATGTTTTGGTGTTTTAACTTATTGAAGTGTGTTTTGCAGATTTGTGCATTTATTATTCGTCAAGTGATGATGTGAATATTCTATCTCTCTCTCTCGTTTTTTCGTCTTCAAACTTCTAAATAAGGAACGTAACATAGGGAGGAGCATATAGCTTCGGAAATAGTACAGACTGATTACGTAAACCAATCAGAGGATGATTTTCGTTGTATGACGTAGGAGATTAAATTCTCAGTATTTCATGCTATATTTCTACGTAACGGAAAACCGTAGAGCTGAAATTTCAAAAATCACATGTTATTTCATCATATGTTATTTAATCCGATGTACAAAAACAAATTGTAAAATATATAAGGACGGGGAAAACGGAAATGTCCATTGGCAGTCGTGTTGCGTTCTCAGCGTATGAGTGTGAATTGTGATTCCAGGAGGCGCCAAGTGTTAGAAGAGGGAAACTGACAACTGCTCGTTTGAGTGTGAGCTGCACAAGGTTGCATAAATATACTTTGGGACGTCCTATTAGTTAACCCCGTTTTGCAGGTAGTGTAATTCAATACTAACAACTCCTTGACCTTCCAAGAGATTATCGAGCTCAACTTAAACTACCAAGTGCGTAAATATGAAACCGGAATTTATGTACAGAAAAGATACAGTGATTGGATGACAATCCTAAGAACTATTTTATTCCAAGTATTGGCCATCGCTAGCGATACATTTCTGCCATCGCTCCGGCAATGTGTGGATCCCAGACCACAAAAAACTGTGCCTCTTGTGCTGCAAACAAGTTATCAAGCCATTTTCGTACATTTTCGTAAGATGTGAAGCGCTGGTCAGCAAGTGCGTGTTCCATGGATGCAAATAAGTGAAAATCGGAAGGTGCCAAGTCTGGTGAGTAAGCCGCATGCGGAAGGATTTCCCAGCCAAACGTCGCAATCGTTTCCTTGACCGGTTTTGCTGTGTGGGAGGGTGCATTATCGTGAAGCACAATCGCTTTATGTTGTCTTTGGTCATATTCTGGTCGTTTTTCACGCAAAGCTTGATGCAAATCGATCATTTGTTGTCGGTAACGTTGGGTATTAACGGTTTCGCCAGGTTTCAGCAGTTCATAATACTCCCTTTTGATCCCACCAAACACAAAACATTGTCTTCCGTCCATAGCGATTTGGTCTTGAAGTCGATGTCGCCGGTTCTCTTGGAGTTACCAATGATCTTTTACGCTTAGGATTCTCGAAATAGATCCAATTTTTGTCACCAGTCACAATTCAATGGAGAAATGATTTCCTTTTGTACCTGACCAGCAGAATTTCGCAAGTGTTTTTTTTTTTGTTCGGTTTTCCTGCTGTCATTTAGTCAATGCATGTGGAACCCATTTTCTCACCTTCTGAATCTTGCCCACGGCTTTTAAACATATGGAAACTGCTTCTCGTGTCACATTTAATTGATCCGCGAGGTTTTACGTTCGGGCGTCATCCTCATCCAACAGAGCTTGCAATTCGCTGTCTGCAAACTTTTCCGGTGGGCTTCCACGTTCTTCCTTTCTCACGTCTAATCACCACTTTTCAATTTTGTGAGCCACGCATAGCACTGTGACTTACCAAGAGTATGATCACCGTAAGCTTCGACAAGCATGCGATGCGATTCTGCAGTAGTTTTCTTCAAATGGTAACCAAAAGTCAATGCTGTCTGCACATCGTAGTTTGTAGGTACAAATTGCGCCATGTTCAACGCTGCTAAACACTACACTATGACATGAAACGTGTCTGGTTGTGAGTTGCAAATCGTTATCAGCAGTCAAAACAAGCAAGTGGCGCCAAGGACGCAGTTTTACGGTAACCACAGTGACAGCTAACGTCGTCTATGCACAAATTCCGGTTTCATATTTACACACCTGGTATACTGGAGTCACTACTTAGTGTTGAAAGATAGACGCCAGAGCAAATATTTAAACTCGTTTGTCAACTTCCAGTCTGATCCAATGTGGACCAAATGTTTAGTTCTAACTCAGTTCTATACGCTTGATATCGCTGTGTGACCCGTTTTTTGATTCAAGTCTTAATTCCTGAGTTATTCATGTAAGAGTATACCGTACTCTGCATACAATAGAAAATACTGCAAATAATATTTACGTTTTTGCAAGAATTAAGGCATAAATAAAATAAAACGGGCCACACAGCGATATCAAGCGTAAAAAACTGAGTTAGAATCGAAAATTTGGTCCATATTGGTTTAGACTGGAAGTGTACAAACGAGCATAAGTTTCCTCTTGGCTCCCTAGCTTCACATATTCATGAAATTTTCAATGGCTGCGGTCAGTCCAATGTCGTATTAATGGATGTCAATGGATTGAGCATACACAAGTTATCGTTTACTCTTAACCAAACAACCTATCAACCAAGTACCTGCGAATCCTTTAACCGTTGGAGTTGCTTGAAGAAAAAGACAGCGTGCAGGGTCAGGATTATATATTAAAGCGGTGGAGAAACTACATATGTCTTTTAAAAATATGGAATGATTTTGATCGCAGTGCGTAAAGGCATTCACTTTTGTACGCAGTAGTATTGTACTATTCTCAAGAGTATAAATAATATCAAGTTTCATAATGAAAATAACTTATCCTTGTCACTGGCAAATGAAGAATATATCTTTATTAAATTAAACGTAATTCAAATATCTACACTCTACAAATGAACTATGAAAGTTGGTCGGTATTAGTACGCATCTTATCTAAGCATGACATGAACAGAATGTGGACACTTCTCACATAAAAATGGCTTTTGAAGAAAGCAATGGTAGAGACGAAAAATGTGTGTAAAGATGTAATAAATATCACTTTTCTTTACATTGATGTGTAAATGTGCAATTAGGAAGAACTATATCACATTTACATGCGATGAAATAGGAATGCCTGAAGTAGGATCTTATCAACACCGAGTTGAAAGTTTTCCCTTGACGGATTTGAGCAGGGTGTCACTTAATATGTAATTTGTTTATATTCTAAATCTCTTGATCTGTATTGTTCTTTTAAATTACCAAAACTACATGATAAGTGATTCAACTGACCTGTTCATCGTTGCTGCATTGGATAATAATGCATATTCTAAGAATAATTTTGAAATAGCCAGTGATAGTGTAATTCTGTGGTCCATTGTGCTTGTTCTCTTCCCTGGTTAAAATCCAAGTATCATTCAGTACGATTCAAAATAACTCAAAATAATTTTTATAGAACTGGCAGTAAACTAATTGGTCTGTAGTTTTCGACGCGTTCTTTGTCCCCTTTCTTGTACAACAAAGCGGTAACAGTATTATTCCAACTTGACGGTATTTCCCTCTTCCTCAGGAACATAAAGAATAATTTGGTAATTTCCTCTTTCATGCTGCCACCTCCCCATTTAAACATCTATGCTGTGAGTCTATCTTCTCCTGGCAATTTTCCGTTCTTCATCCCTCGAAGTAATTTCTCCACTTCTTTGTTTACGTCTGGGGCTTGTACATCATATTCTTATGATAAGATAAGATAAAATACATTTTATGGGCGGTAACAGCACTATGGCTTACGCCCGTCCCGATACGGGGAAAGCCCCTTATCTTGGTCATGTCAAAATTTAGCTGTTAATTAAAATAATAAAAGAATATAAAAGATGAAGATGTAAAAGGTCTTCACAATCAGACCACTGGTGTAAATGGCCAGTATAACAAGTAAGCCTGTAACTGGGCCTTTACAAAATATGAAACAAAACTACACTATAAAACTTAATAGAAGCCTGTAAATGGGCCTTCACAAGATAAAACAAAACTACACTATAAAACTTAACAGCTAAGGAGCATAATCATATAAAATAAACGGAAATCATAAAACTTTCCAAAAACAAGTAAAAGATCACCGTTTAAGTTTAGGTTTATACCTAGGTTTCCCTTTCCTTCCCACGAGATTAAAATCTATATCCATCAGGTGGTCCTGAATCATATCTGAAGCCAGAGATGAACTTGGTTCATCGATAGTATGTGCAGACTCTTCCTGAGCTAACTGAACAGACAAAACGTTCGTCAGAGTCTTAATGCTTGTAACGAGAGGCGAAGTTCGGACTAATTTCGGGACTTTATAGGGACTAAAAGTTGGCTTAACACGTGAAGTTCTAGTGCTCTGCACAGGTGTTTTTTGTCCCTGACTCTGTGTCGGCATATTGCGACAAGTCTCTGATCCTTGGGGAGGCGTCGGAGGATCGTCATGCACATCAGACACTGTTTGTGTTGATACATTAACTGTCTGGGTACCAACCGAGACAGTTGTAACTGGTATCCTGGCTACAACATGTGAAAACGCACCAGAGGGAAGGGTGCGTTGAGACTCTCGTAATCGACGTTTAGCATCACCAGTAGATACTTTCTCTAGTACCATCAGCTCTCGAATTCGTGTTTCCTCCTGAAAAATAGGACACCTTGCAATTAACACACTGAGGTTTCAGTGACTTACAAGGATCCTCAGCATGGCTATTGGTTCCGCATATTGCACATACAGCGGAGGTCGCCTTACACGACGTGCTGGTGTGTCCATAGTGCTGACATTTAAAACAGCGGAGCGGACTAGGTATATATGGACGGACAGGTAAGCAATAGAAAGCTGCCTTCACGTCCTTAGGAAGCTGTGGCATGGCAAACGTCAAGATTAGGAAGCTCGTGGGTTGCAGTTCACCACTCTTTCGAGTTTTAATGCGTCTAACGTTGACTACACCTTGGCTGGCAAGTTCATTCTTAATATCTTCTTCAGGGACATCTTGCAAATCCCAACAAGATATTACGCCCTGACAAAAGTTCAGTTGACGGTGTGGTTCAACTTGAACTTCGAATGGTCCTAGGGTTTTTAGTTTAAAGAGATTAGTTGACTGTTTATTATTAGATGTCTCTACGAGCAAGGTGCCGTTGCGAAGCTTTTTAACATGCTTAAGTTCACCTGCAACGTAATTCAGTTGTTTTTGTATAACGAAAGGGAATAACCCCTTCAAACCACCTGGATTGTCTGTTTCACTCTTTACTTTAATCACAAGATATCGTGTAATAGACGGTACGATACTTGTCTGTTCCTCTACTTCGATTTTCTCTTCTTTGTCACTGCTTGATGCATTAGCTGTATGCGCCTTCTTACTAACATCAGTGACGTTCTCTTCGCTCTGTCTCTTCTGTCCCTTTCTTTCTTTCTGCGAAGGCGACTTATTAGGATGTGGTGGAGCCATGATGAATGAAAGCCGTAAATGCCCACACTTCGTCTTCGTTCTGAGGAGTCAACGAGGCTACCGGGTACTACCCTCATCACCCTTGTCAGCAAGCTGGAAATCGAGGCGAAGTCCAATGACTTGGCGTCGAAATCACTTGTACTCGCGACTGATGGATACTTGGGACACCCACTCCCCGCAGTGCTGGCGAGACCAAAGGTCCGAAGAACTCCCCAATGGCGCACTTCCCAGTCTCAACGAGCTAGACCATCCAAGAATCTGCTGTTAAGAACTAGGCGCTATCCAATGGTTCCGCCCCCTTTCCCCTGGGCCCAGGGGCCATCGTCAATGCAAGTACATCCTGTCACATCCTTTTTCATTGCGCGGAGGCGCAACTCACAGCAAAAGAGGAGATGAAATAATGAGTCATCAATGGATGAAAAATGGGGTGAATGAAAAAGAAATCCTCTCTGCTGGTCCTCCTTTCAAGCAGCGTAGATGTTTAGCTGCGAGGACTGATTGCAGCCAGCAAAAGCCAGCTGGACGATGGGGTCTCCAATTCCCTACGCCGTATACGAGCAGCGATGGTCTGCTGCTCGGGCTATGTGATGATGTTATCACGTTGCGGTCTGTAGACCTGCGATGAGGTCGCCAATCCCCTACGCATCTGGGAAGTAAAAATTCTCAACAGAGATGCACTCTGGCCCTGCTGTTGGACTTCCCATTGGCAGCAACGATGTTAGGAGCTGCCAGGGCTGACTGCAGCCAACAAAAGCCAACTGGAGGATGGGGTCGCTAAGTCCCTACGCCGGATCATATTCTTCTGAATCTTCATTTTCTAGCTCTTCTTCGGAGTAGTACAATTCTCTGTAGAAATTTTCTAATATGTTTTATAATGTTTTCCTTATGTCGTGTTACGGTCTCGTCTAGTCTCTTAACTGGAATTATTTGCTTTTTGCCTATCTGTTTGGTTTTCTTCAGGCTCTTGTCTTTTTTTTATTGTATTTCTAACAAGATGCTCGTTGTGTCTCCGTACACCCTCTCTTATTTTCTTCCTTACGGTTTTATTTAGTTCTATGTACTCAATCCTCTTGTAAGATACAATTGTACCCAGTGAAAAGTTGAGCGTCAGGGCTAAGAAATGAAATCTGCTAATTTCTCTCAATTGTAATCCGCTGTTTCCATTAAAATTGCCTTCTGATTATGTTGTTTACGTGATACATCTTGCCTTTTTATACAGTGTAAAGCACACTCACGTGTTATTTTATTAAGTGTAAAGTTGGATTGAAGGCAATTTTATCCTGTGTATAGGTCTACCTGGATGTCAAGAGGGGGGGGGGAGCTTTAGCCCCTATAGCCCTCCTTGGATCCGCCCCTGTATATATATATATACTGTATATAATCAAAGAAATAATATATATGATCCAAATGGGAAAGCCTAAATCGTCATCATAGGTTTTTAGAAACGTGGTGTTTGATTGGTAAAATTGCAGATTTTTTACATTAAATTAGATAAATAGTTTCTTTTGCACTGAAAGCAACCCTTCTTATTGTTAATTACGATCATTTAAGATTCATGTAAAGCTTCTTTCAGGTACGAAAGGTCATTGACCTTAAATACAAAGAGAGAATTGAGCGTTGCTACTTTTAAATAGTGTTGAAATTGAATTTAATGTGCTCACAATAATTTTCATCGTGAACTTAGGATCTACATTAGGGAAATATATTATAATATCGAAGCACTTAAAACAACAACACTAATTTTGTTGACTTGACCAGGCTTTTAACCATAAACTCCAAAATTTGTTGAAGTTGCGCTGGCACCGGTATTGTGTTACAATTTAATTCAACATCCCATTTTTGCTGTGTATGATGGCAAGAAGAGTGCATTCCTATTTGCGACCTTCCTCAATGGAGGTTTGTCAGTTTTACTGAATTTCAGCACAAGAATGTCGAAAAGGTACTTAGGATAATGCGTTCCATCCCCAATTCATTACTCAGAAAGTTTGTTCTTACTCGAGAAATGCATCCCAGTCTATAAATAGTACATTCTTTTAAATAGATCAATTTTTGTTAAGAATTGATGATTCATTTGTTTTGTTTTTTTCAGCAAGATGAAATGTGGTTCTATTTAATTGCTTTCGTTATTGTTGAATTTGTTGTCCTGTTGATTGTTAAAATTTATATCGTTGTCAAGGAAGCCGACAGATCAATTATAAAAAAATGGGTATCTATTGTTACGTGATTAATTCTTGTTAATCAGACAATTAATCATAATTTACCTAGGTACCGAATTACATTTCAAATAATATTCGACTTATGAAAGAAGAAACGTATATTCGATAAAGATCTTGGTAAGTTAAACGTTAAACTTTTCAGTAATTTTTCAAAACAATAATGAGTTCTTATTGTATTACTTCCGTGCTTATTCTGAATAGGAAAAATATAGTGATCTTGATAATTATATTTCATTATAATCCGTGGATAATATACTGTCGACTATAGCAGACTATTGAATCAGTGATTCTGCCAATGGGGTATATCACCCTTCCCCCCACAAAATTCTCGAACACACTTAGAAACTATATATATTTTTTGATATGTAAACATGTGAAGAAAGAGGATTTTAGGATTTCGAGGGTAGGCTATTCTGATAACCCAGGAAAGAATAAGTTGCATTTTAGATACTCCCTCGGATCGTTTAAAAGCTATACTAGCTTGGGTGAACTTATATTAGTTTAAGTCATCTTCAACTAGACTAACGTCTTTAGTTCTTCGAGATCTGATCTGAACAGGGCTTCACTTCAGATAGTCCTCCGGATCGCTCAAAACAGTGACATTTAGGTTAGAATGAGTTAGATTAATGCATTAGTTAGTTTAAGTGATCTTTAACTGGGCTGAATATCTTTAGTCATTTGATTAAAAGCAATTGTTCTTGAAAATAATTTTCATTTTTATTGTATATGTATCCTTTTAGTAGCACTAAACTGTAGAATGTTCAAGTTTATTAATATTCCATAGCGTATTTGGATAAAGTAAACAATAAAATATTTAAATATTTCTTTAACGACGCTGTTAATTGCTAGGAACATATCAGCACTACCGGTCTGTCGGAATTTTGTCCCGCAGGAGTTCTTTTACATGACACTAAATCTACTGACATGAGGCTGCCACATCACATAAAATCGCCGAATAAAAATGGAATGGGGGGAATTACTGTGTGATGCCAACATCAGGTGTAGTCGTGGATTGTTTTGGTTTGGTTGGTCAAGGAAGGCGCTAAGGCGAATTTCTGTCCCGGGCGACAACTAACCTAGTTACGTTGCTGCTTCCAATGTTGTCTATCTGCTATAGCACTTTCATTCATTCATTCATTCAAGGTCATCAGCCGACCCTGATTTTGGGAATTTCTGGGGAAAGAAATATTCCCATCTAAAGTGAATCGTCCTGATAATAAATGTTAGAAGAGAGTGGGGAGAAATGTAGTGCTATCAAGAAGGGAATGTAGAATAAAATTAGAACATAACAGGATAAAGTAACCATGGGAAAGTTATAGGGAAAAGTGGAAAATGTGCTATTAAACTAATACCGGTATAATTGACAGGTGAGATCGAGTCTGTGTAAACATAGCAGGAATTCAAATTGTAAGTTGGTTTGCATGCAAAAATAGAAAAAAATGTTGCCATATGTCCCAATTATTTAAGGAGGCGATCATGGAGATATTGATAGGTCCTGTATAACACCTGTTTAAGACAGTTTGGTATAATATATCTCTACCGTGCTGGTATAAGGGACATGCCCAAAGAAGATGATCCAGAGTACCATCAGGTGTGCCACAGGAGCAGTCTGCAGTATCCTGTAGATGATAGTAATATTGACGTTTGGGTGTGAGCGCCACATTTAAGCGAATGCGAAAATACCATATAGTTTCAGTTTTAGTCATGGGCCATGTTTTCCAATGGCTGTCATATGGATAAGTAGGTTGAATAGTAGCATAGAAATGCAGATGTTGTGAAGTATAATTGTGCCAGTATTGTTGAATACACAGATGTCGAAGTTGGCGAAGATTATTGTGATAGCTATTATACGGTAAAGCGACGGGACGTAGAAGTGGAGATAAAGCACCTTATTTGGCCAAGTTATCAACATAAATGTTTCCTGGAACACCGTTATGACTAGGTGTCCAAACTAGAGAATATGTAAAGCCCGCTGAGAGTGCTTTGTAAAGAAGTTGCTTGACGTTAAGTAAAACCCAAGATGTATGGGAATTCCATGGATTAGTCTCGAGTGCTGTAAGAACACTGTCACTGTCACTTATAATACACACTGGTGAAATGTTATGTTTTAAAGTATATAATAAAGCTTGTCGAATGGCAAATAGTTCTCCATCAAAAACTGTTGCATTTGAAGGTAAGCGATAAAATGCATTAACATGAAGAGACGGTATATGATAGGCTGCTCCTGTATTTCCATTAGTAAGCTTTGAAGCATCCGTGTAGACGTGAGAAGCTGCCGGAAAGTGCTGCTGCAAATAGTCTTGAAGGATATTGTTACTGATAGTCGGAATAGTATCGCGGATACGTCGGGAAGGAAAAGGAGGCCAGTATATGTTAGGTCGATATATTACTTGACGGTAAGGAAGTAAGTATATGGGTAGAAGATGAAATGTTTGTACGTGAAGCTGAAGACGTCGGAGTTGATTATAACTGTGAAAGAGGTAAGGTAATTCATTTAAATATTTGCGGGTTTAGGCCTGCTGAGTAAGTTCAAGTTGATATCGCAATTTAGGAAAGAGGGAATGTGTGGTCCAACGTTGCAGTTTTAAGAGGAATTTGTTACTGTGATATTCTGCTAAGATGTGATACGGAGCCACGTTGAGCTCAGCAAAAACTCCTGCTTTTGGTGGATTAGGTGGTAGGCGGAATAAACGACGGAGTAGTTGATATTGAAGAGATTCCAATTGTTGCAGTCGAGTAGAGTGATGGGAAAGGTAAATGTTTCCATATTGGAGTTTAGCCATGTAAACAGTAGAATAAAGAGTTAATAAAGTTTTCGTGGTGGCACCCCAGTTCTTGCCAGCAATATAATTGCTAAATTGTAGAAATCCGGTGTGGAAGTGCTGTAACGTCTTGATATGTGCCATCCAGTTTAATCGAGAATCAAAAGTGATGCCAAGATATTTGAGAGTTGAAACAGTCGGAATGGTGTGGCCACCAAAAAGAAGTCGAAGTTGTGGTAATATACGTTTCCTGCCGAACGTAATACATTTGGTTTTGTCCAGATTAAGTTCCAGGCCGGACTGATATTTCCAGTTGTCAAGAAGTTAGAGTGCAGTACTTAATTGGCGATGAGCAAGATCGGAGTCATCAGACACATTGTAGATTAAGATATCATCCGGAAAGGTAAGTACTCGAACATGATGTAATAATTGTTGATGTATCTTGCGTAATGCGATGTTGAACAGTAATGGTGAAAGTAAATTTCCTTGAGACAAAGACATCGAGGAAGTTCGAAACTGAGAAACAGCATTATCGAGAGTCACTGCTATTTTCCTATCTATTAGCAAGTTATGTAATAATAATAGTAATTTCGTATTTATCTTGAGTTCAGTCAGTGTAGTAAATAAATAATGCAAACATAATTAATCATAAGCCTTTGAAAAGCCAATAGAAACAGCGTAGACACATTTACGTTGGAGAATGGCATTCCATATATCCGTAATGAAGAGTGCTAAACAATCATGAACGGATCTGCCTCGGCGAAAGGCTGGTTGAATTGCCGGAAGGAGATGAGAATGCTCACACCACCATTGGAGCCGATTGAGTACCAAGCGTTCAAAGATCTTCATAATACAGGAGGCCAGGACAATAGGCTGATAGTTTGTGGAAATTCCTGGGGTTTTTGATGGTTTGAGAATAGGTACTACTATATATTGTTTAAAGGTGTCCGGTACATAGCCACTAGAGTAGATCTTGTTGTAGAGGTGGAGGAGGAACCGGAGGCCAATGTCCGGAAGATTTTGCAGATGGTGATATTGAATGCCATCCACACCAGCACTGATAGAGCGTCGCGCACGCAAGACAAGTTTTAATTCTGTAGAGTTGAAAGGAGCATCGAGAAAGTCATCCGAATTATATGTAGAAGTAATAAGAGCTGTATAATTATACTTAGCCCACGCAGGAGTGAGTGAAAGATGAAATTGCTGAACCCAATCAGTACCAAGAAAGGTGTACAAATACATACTAGTAGAAGAGCGACGAGTGAATTTTCTTGCAAATTTCCAAAGCGCTGGTAAAGTAATTGAAGTGTCAGCATTTTGAAGGAACTGAGTCCAGCATTTTCGTTGTTTTAATTTAAACCAGCGACGATTATTAGTTTGGAGATTTTTAATATATAGATAAGTCCGCAGATCTTGACATTTCTTATATTGGGCATAAACTTTTCTAAGTTTGTTGATTTTTTCCTGACAGGAAATGTCCCACCAAACCGGTTGCAGTTGACGTCGAGGCGAAGTTGAATGTGGAAGACGAGAATTTTTAGTGCTGTTTGAATAGATTGAAGTAAATGAGCATTGTTCTTAGCAATATCAGGTATCCATGGTGCTTGTAGAGAAATTTGAAGATGCTGTTGATAGGAAGCAACGCTCTCATAAAGCTCTCATAAACTTTAGAGAGATATCTGCGACATGGAAAGAGAACAGGAGATTGCGTATGGAGAATAGGGGCTGTATTTAAAGTGAGAAGGAGTAGCGAATGATCACTGCCATAGGATGGAGGGAGTACATTCCATTGAGTGTATGGAAAAAGTGATGTAGAGACAAAGGTTAAATCTGGTGCGCTGAAAGTACAAGGATACGTCGCCAATCTAGTAGCTGTTCCATCGTTCAATAGGACGAGGTTAGTCTGTGCCAGAGCAGAAACAATATGATTGCCGCGAGTGTCGTGATGATTGTAACCCCAGCTAGGATGTGCAGCATCCAAATCGCCTCCGACAATCGTTGGAGTAGACAGAGAAAGTAAACTGACAACAAAACATAGGTCCACGTCTTGCAATTAAGATCAAAAACACTGAACTGCTGAACAAGACTATATTTACGTAAAAAATAAAATACACGTAACGTTTCGACCTTCTAGCAAAGATCCGCATCAGACATACACTCTTACTCCAAAAAGTGCGTGGAATAGAAGCACTAGTAGGTGTATAAGTATTAATCAGTTGCAATCCATTGATGTCAATACCCAACGTATGATAATTAGGCCCATTAAGTAGAGGTGAAAGATGGAGGCGAGAGAAGGAGATTCCTGGTTTTACACCAATGGCAATCCCGCCATAAATATCTTCTCGGTGTTGAAACTGCCAAAAATATGGATGAATTGATATAGAAGATTGAGGATTAGTCCAAGTTTTTTGTAACAGAACGATATGTGGTTGAAATACGTAAATTATGTGTTGTAAGTAATGGCGTTTAGCATACATACTCTGAATATTCCATTGTAGAATTACTAGGTGGTGAGGTCCCATAAAGTAGTATTTAAAAGTTCTAACATATCAATGATGGTTTGTTTAGTAATGGAGTATTGACCGTCATCTAAAGTGAGACAGTCTTCCATGGAGATATCCTCTTCCAGAGTAGCAGAAGGTCGATGGTGCCACTCGAGAATCTTGCGAAGTTGTTGTTTAAGAGAACGAATTTTAGGTGATAAAGGTGTAGAAGCATGGAAAGCAGAGGCTTCAGGATGTTTGGAGAGATTAGAGGCGATAGAAACTTCCTCCGAGCTAAGATTAGGAAGGAAATGCGAAGGGATTGAAGTCTGATAAGGACGACGACGAAAAACTGGAGATGTGGAGTGGGATGAAACTGGTAAGCGAGTAATAGTACGACCAGGAGTTTTTGCAGTCCGTTGTTCACGAGGAGATGCGATGTCAAATTGATGCGGCTCACCTGCGGCAGCTGAAGAGTCGAGGTCCAAGACCGTAGAAATGTGTCGTTTACTCGGGATGGACGAAGTAAGTTGTTTGATACCAGCCAATCGGGGTTTATGTAGATGCGTGTTTTCTTCAGGATCAAGAGAAGGAAAAGTTGATGATTGTTATACAATAGCAGTATAAGGTACCGGAAGCGTTTGAAATGACCCTTGTACAGTAGGGCCAGATTGCAGTAATTGCATATATGCAGCTGGAGAAAGTGTTTTAAGATATTGTTTACCCTCATTATAGGTGGTATTGTGAACAGAAACGTATTTTTAAATTTGTTGCTGATACTGATGTTGTTCACAAGTAGAATGTCCAATCATGTGAGGACCAGCACAAGCAAGACATGAAATATCTGACGTACAAGTATCCATAGCATGAGAATCACCACAGCGTTTGCAACGCATATTTCCTTTGCAGAGCAGTTGACGGTGTCCATAATGCCAACATTTAGTGCAAAGTTTCGGTTGTGGTACATAGATATGCACAGGTAAGTTGACAATATATAACTGAACATCTTGTGGTAGACTGTGACCCTCAAAAGTAAGTACTACTGTTTGAGTGGGTACGCGTTCTTTGTTTCCTTGGGTGAGTTGTGTGCGAAAGATACGACGCACCTGAAGAACAGGTTGAGTACTATGAAGATTACGGAGGATATTGTCATCACTCACGTCGATGGCAACTTGTTTAATGACACCTTGTCTGGTGACGGCATATGAAGGAATATATGCTTGCTATGCTTTATCGTGCAGGACGGCATGATTAAGAAAAGCATTTGCATCACATCCAGTGCGAAAAGTTAGTTCAAGTAGGTTTCGGCCTACCGGTACAATAGTTTACAAGCCCGCGATACGAGATTCAAAAAAGGTTTTTCCATAAGTCATAGGATGAATAATGGTATTTACATTGCATGGAATAACATGTACTACATATGGGTAAGTACTGTACTCGTTATAATTGTACACAGGACGGTCCGTGCCAGAAGCACGTGGAGAAGATCGAGGCTTCTCAGATCCATCAGAATGATTTGATTGTACTTGAGATGCATTTTCATGTCCTAAGTTGAGAGTTTGTCGTGGAAGATTAGTATTCTGGTCATTAGTAGATGAAGAAGAATCCAAAATCATATCATGGTCAGTACTCAATTTATCAGGAGGCTCTTTATCGTGGTCCGCCATGATGGCGACCGTAAGAGACGTGACAACAACATTTAAGAAAATTGGATCTCACCTGGATACCGTAATAGCACAAAACAAGAAAAATTATAAACTAATACACTAAAAATAAGAAGAATTATCAGGACGATTCACCTAGAAAAATGCTGAAGACACTCCATTTGTAAAACAAAATACACGTCCTTCACCACGCAATCCTAGTTTCAGAATCTATATAGCACTTTAATTGAACAGTGAAATAAAGCTCACTAAGCAAGATGTTCAACTGTTTCAGCGTCGTCCGGTGTTGCCAATTCTTGGTAGGTAAATTTCCCTCCGACGATCACTTTTCCCTTCTTTCCTGCTAAGGCTTCTGAACTATCGTCAGTTACGGGGGGGCAAAGGAGAGCATTCATTTTATATTAATGAATGTTTGGGTTTAACATATTGAAGTGTATGAATAATGATGACTAACAATATTATATTCAGGATTTCTGTTTTCCATATTTTTCCAACCTAGTTCTAGTAAAGTGGAATTTTCAACTACGTTTTTCGGTTTTTCCAAAAATTGAGACCTGATACGGGAAAACGAATTTCATTTTCGAATTCATCAGAGAAAAATCTTTAAAGAATCACCAATTACTTTTCAGGAAAAAAAATCAGTGTTGAACAGTGTTATTCGACAAAGGTATACAACTACAAATCATATTTATTTAAACCAAGTGGAATAAATCAGTATTGTTCTTAGCTATTTTAGCAGTGTTCAATGGATTGCTTAAAGTATACTATACGTGGAGATAGAGTTTGTTTAATTTACAAAACTTGAATAACTTGGCTTCCTTATCAAAATATATTTTTATTGTAGGCGCAGCTAAGAGGCTATTCTGTGAAACAATCACATCCGGATATCTGTGAACAGCTAATGTAACTATTTAGGTACATTGTATTATGCATTGTTTCTAAAATTGAAACTTGATTTCGGACTTACTTTATTTAGTCACCATAACTGTTTTAAAATGTGTTACCACAAGCAAAGTTTGTGGTAAAACTGGTTGAAAACGTGTTACGGCTTTATTTTCCTTCAAGTACTCCTTGCTTCAACAGCAAGTGCTGGGAGGTCTTGTAATTTTAAAAATTAATTTGGCTTTGGCTATCGCCAGGTTGGATTCTGGAATTACAAATCTACTCAGCACTTTCGAAAATTCCTCTAGATGTGAAATTTGTCTAAAATCAAAATAATTTCTTTTTTAATCAAGGTCCTTTATCGTGAATACTAAGCAACCCTTAGAAATATTGACTTTGATTGGTTCCTGAATAACCAGGTGCCAAAATCTTCAATTATGAATATTGGATTGACTGCATGAATGCACAGCCTGAGAACAGTTTTCTGAATAGAATACCCACAGGCAATTTTCCATTGCCTGTTAGAATGTGATGATTTGTACCATTGCTGAGTACTCAAACCTCAAGAACGTTGGTTACAAGGTTATGATGGTGGAAATTAATCTAACAAGACTTTTGCCGAAATCTTATAATCCACTTACCATGTACATTATGGTAAGGGTCGCTTTAAGAATCAATAATATCGCATGTTAGTCCTTACAGCTTCATTTTGTCTCAAATTGATATTCTAATGTGGTTAATATCTAACGCTAATAAATCCGTGGAATCTAGATACTTCATTTGGGATGAATACCAAAAGTAAAAATTTCTAACCAGTTATCTGGATTGGACAATGTTTAACAGCTGAATGAACCAGTTTCTTCTTTTACCAATATTCTGAATCCTCAGAATAGGCGAGAATATTTTAAATAGTTTGATTTCACATTTGACACAAATTGTATCATTTCGTGAGTACAGAGAATACAATGCCGATAAAAACAATAAGACCGATAAGAACAATAGAAAGAACATCGTACTGGCCATGTGACCGACATTCGACCTTAGTTTCTGGTTAGAAGCTATTCATTCTTTCGTAGAATTGATGGTATATCCCATCTGTTTGTATGATTTGTCCCGACTAGCTGCTACTTCCGCGTGCACTTTTACGACTAGATTAGACTTGCAATTAGGGAGTCAATTATTCATTAGTTGTCGCCGAAAAGAACACTAGAAAGCAAATCTTGTATTTAATGTTTGTGTCTTATCTGAAGTGTTACAGTTCTTACATTATTCTTTGTTAAGGTATTGAGAAAAGTATGTTCTTTTAGATGAGCCAATGAACAAAGAAACTTCAATGTTGCAACATACAATAAATGGTTGATGGAATATGAAAGCTATAACCCTCCAAAATTGATATGTTTATATACATTGTTTGTGCGAAAAAAATCAAAGTTTCCTCTGAAATTAATTATTTAAATTATGCCAAAAATCCAGTATTTGCCCTTGAGGAGGGACTGTCTGGATCCGCCACTGCCTTAATAGGGATGATCTAGACACCTTGAAAAACATTTCCATACCAAATGTGTCAATGCCAGGGGATAAAATATTTTAGTGTTATTAAAAGTATTCGGTAACCTATACATTCCATATTTGTGGATCTCCTCCTTTATTAGAAATTGGTATTCGCAAGCAAAAAATAATATTTCGCAAAAGAAATAATAATAATAATACTTAGAAAACAAGCATAAACTTCCTTTTTACGTACAAGATCTGGCTCACGGACCGTAGGTTGGGCATCACTGGCCTAGAATGTATGCAATATTCTAATCTTTATGGCCCGTGCTAAAGGTATTAGGAGAAACAGCATACTACTGCTAGACACCGCCCAGGAAACTATTCTGGCAACCTTTACCAGTTCAAGCTATCTACGTGGGAAAGGACAGAGAGAAAGATGGAACTTCAACAAGCTACACTGCTTGCAGATGCATGTAATAGTAAGCCAAGCGAGCATCTTGCTGTTCCAAGCGAGCAAGATGCACAGCAGGCAGGTGCGTGTAATAACGTACTAGCGCAATACTACAATCTTGAGAAGTAAAGATGAGAGAAGTAAAGAATTTCGAATCAAACGGTCATTGCTTTTATTTCGGGAAACAGGGCAATATTTATATTGTTAGTTATAAAACATTTTCTTTACTGTAAGTGGTAATAAGCGTAAAATATTATAAGATAGTAAAAGTAATAGCAAATCAATGAGCAATGATTATGTAAGTTGGGAAATCTTGTATGCTAAGTCAGCTTTTATTAAAATAATATTTTTGAAAGGCCACATATAGACGAAGTATGTCCGTGGCTTGTTAATAATTGGTCCAAACACATTTAAAATTCGATTTTTCTACTGTTTGGATCTAACTGAATTCGTAATAAACATAAGTTGTGCTTTAGCCTTGTGATTTCGACTTCACTTGGAATTAGGAAACTGAATTAAAGGCAAATTTAAAAAAGTAGAAAATACTGTTTGGTGTCCCAGAAATTTAGGTTAATAATTGTTAGAAATGGCGGCAAAGACAGAACGTTATGTGCCGACGATATCAGTGGCAATTATTTTTTAAATTTGCATTGTAAGTTAATGACAATTGATGTAGAAAATCACTGATTTTAAAGATTAAGGTAGTATATTTATTATTTTACAATAAATGTATTATTCACATAGTACCATTTAAAAATACAGTTATACTAGTTTTACAACACTGACACCGTGTTTATTTACAGCACAATTTGTATGATAGAAGCATAGAAATATTGATACAAAACATTTGCAAGAAATTTAGTGTTAATTTAATATACACTTTTTGGCTTATGGCGAAATGTTCATTTTATTTTCCACTGTAAGAAAAGTATTTTCAATCTAATTTACAATCTCTGTATGAACGAAGTGGAACTTGACCTATGGTAATGTGAATTATTTTGTTTATCAAGAACCATACTCTTACCTCCAAAAGAAAACGACTTCGAAAACAAACGTTCTGTGTATATGTGGCAACATAACGCATGCAAGATCATCCCATTGTGTATGGAACGCTAGTCCACTCTGTCGGTACATGTACCCGTTACACATTAAATCATTGCTCCGAAAGGTTAAAAGCAAATCTTAAGTTTGCTGACTTTTGTAATAAGTGCTACTTTCAGTGAACCATTAGATGAAAGAATTGAGAACAATATAAACAACAAGGAAATATAATTGTTAAAAGCTTTACAATCAACAATGTTATTTATTTAAACAATTAAAAACATCCTGTTTCCGAACAATGCTAAAGATGTATGGCTCTTATTAGCAATGTTTGTATCCGACGAGTATGTAAGTAATATGTTGACAAAATATTTAATTTTATCGAAAATATTTATGTAAAAGTACATGTTGATAGCTGCTTAGAAGTAAAAGATTGTAAGTGACGTTGAAAACTGAAATTGTTGTAGTTAATATTTATAAATCTTTCAATTTTAGTTTAGTACTTTCAGATTTGATTCTCTGATGAAGATTTAATTGCATCCACACTTGAAGAGTATCGGGGAAACCCGGGGATGCTCATTTCTAGCGATTTTGTGCTGAATAGCTCATTCTATTGGCGGAAAATTGGGGCTACAAAACTGTTAAAGAACGAAGGAAAAATATTCATTAATGACCACAGGATACCATATTACATATTTGTTGAGCCGTTTAAACACCAACAGATGAAGAAATTAAAAAAAAAAACTGTTTTGTGGCATAACTTTTTTTTCTCCCTAAAATATGTATCATCGCTAAGAAATATTTCTTTACATTCAGGCTTGTAATATGCTTAATATACCAGGGTTGAAGCAGTGATTACAAACACAGAATATGTTCCTTGTAACCGTTCAATTGGAATTTTATTCAAGGCCTTTAGACGACTTAGGGTCAGGCCGAATAACTCTCAATATTATACAATAATATAAAGAGAGAGAGAGAAGGGAACTTTAACCACAACAACTTGTCCCCTTTCTAAAGACATTTTATTGTAGAAAGGAGGTAGGAAATAGTATATAATTATTACGAGCAGATTATAGTAAGTAATGGTAGAAGGATTGATATATTTTGAAATAACATTCATTAAGCCCCATAGGAAAAGGATGAAAATAAACAGTTCAATGATTACTGCAATTGTCAACTTAAAAAGACAACTATCATACATAGCTAACGTTACAATCTTCACCATTGTTCAGCAAGTGATCGCTGGACTGGCTGTTACAGCTATTACCCACAGTTAGCAAGTAACCCGCATTGCAATTTGTTTGCATCTATATCAGGAGTTTCGTTAAAACACTACTTGCTCAAGAGGCTTGTAATAAGAAAATGTAATGAGTGTCCGTGGTTGAAACAATATTCCATACTAAGCAATCAGATAGAGGGAGGTGCATCAAATTAAAATCATCAGCAATTCAGTCATTGTTAAGTAGTTTGTCCTGAATTATTTCAAAATGATTATAATTCAGGGATCGTATTTTAAATTAATGTCTAAAACAGATTGAAAGAATGGTAAAGACGGCAAGATGTTGAATGATGTTGCGAGAACATGTGTTCTATTTTCGTATTTGGAATAAAAAGGAATGAATGTAAAGGACTTTGCCCTGGTTAAAAGAAAGTTCAGTCAAAAAGAACGACATTATAAATTCGGTCAATTTTTTCTTTATTGTGCCATGTATGAAATTATCTTATTGTCACAATGACAAAGCAATGTATAAATATTTGTTCATGAGACGCGTGTCTAAATATCATTTATCTTGCTTAAACAAAAGGTGAAATGGGTCAAAAAAGCATTTTCAAATACATTACTAATTAGGTGTACGATTTAAATAAATTCAGTTCAGCAACTAGAAGCAAATAAAAAGTGCAGGAAAATACATAATTATCTCTAAATATAATGAAGATATAATATTTCATACTTTCATTGGAATTAATGTTATAGAGACCGACAACTTAGCTTTTCCATATTTTTATTCAATGTTATCACTATTACTTACCTATGTGGTATTTTACCTATGTTTGTGTTTTCAAGTTTAGAGGAAACAATTAATTAGAAGTGATTATACGAAATTTAAACATCGATCTGGTAGCTGTGTGGGCTGGGCGCTCAACCAGCACCTCGAAGCGAGTTGAAATTTCGGATGGGACATGGATCTGCATTTTAACTATTATTGCATTTATAATCGTGATAGGCCGAAATCAAAGTTACTAAAAACGGCCCATGCAAGATAAAGTTTACTAAGTTATTTTAATGAAATTTAAATTAAGAATTCACCTAAGAATGTAAAGTATATTGCAGCATCATGTGAAAGTTCTCATTGCTTTCTGGTTCAACACTTATTGCTTTGAACTTTCCTATACAATAGAGCACACATGAACATTTCTAATATATAGTTTACATTAATGCTCTATACAAATATTTTCTTATTCTAATACATAATTAATTTCTTACATATTTCAAACCGCACTTAAAACATTAATACATAAAATTGTTGTATATTACATTACTATATCATAAAGGAGATAAATATGCTGTTTCATGCAAATGTCGTTAAGGTGATGACTTCTCAACATTTTTCAGAAATAGTTGAAATACTTTCACATGTGTTAATGAAAGTTTGTCACGTTTCATATTATGTAGTTATGAAGTCCTTTCTTTTCATTGTTATGGCTATGAATCCTAATCACAATATAAAACTACAAATTAGGCATCATCCACTCAATGAGTGGTCATCATACACTCATACATGGGGTAAGATGCATATTTTCCCATCCATTGTAAGTACCATATTGTCGCTGCAATAACCAAAAGAAATATCCCAAAAATTACCTGTGAGAAGTTACAATCGAGTTTGTCAACTTTGAATCCTAGATCACAGTTGGCTAGTCCCCAACACTACCTGAAGAAGTCAAAGGGTCAGTATTACAAACTAAGTTTCGTTAATGGGAGTAGGAAAGCTAGCATTTCTGGTAGTTTTGTTTTATTAACAGTTGAAATTAGGTCGCTTGCCCCGAATATAAATGCCATGACCGGATTGACCCTGTCTGAGGACTATAATGAATTGAGAATTTTTAGGTTTCGTATTTATCGTGCTCTAGGTGTAACACTGACGATCTCGGTCACAACTAAAATAAACACCGTTCTAAGGAACTTAGGAAATAGTTGAAAACTCTGCTTTACCTTTCGAGTCAACGGGTCATGCTGAGTCACAAGCATAGACCCAGTGATCCGGTCTAAAACTTGCCCTGTATGCCCAGATTGACCTGGTGAACCTGTCAACTCTGGTTGTGTTAAATGTGAATGTATTTATTTTAATTTCTAGGCGGAGATGGGGTTAAGTAGCCAAGGCCAGGTAGATCGTAACCATTGCGAAATTATGTTAGCTGCTTAAAATTATCAAAAGTTTCCTTTTGCAATACAAAATCGACCTCGTAGTGTATATCATATCATGTCCTCGAGTGACTTTTTAAACTAAGTGATTTCTCCTTTTAGAAAAACAAATGCGAAATGTTTTACACTGCGAGAACTAATTTGTATTGCAGAAGGAAGCTTTTAACATTTTTGATCATCCAACATGATTTTGCAATGGACCATTTTAGTTCATAATATTTTAGTTCTTGCCCCCAGAAATCAGACAAGAAAAGAACTATTTACATGTAATACAGCCAAAGCTGAAACGGGTCGCCGGGTCAAGTTGTGGACCGGTCACAGTGTCTATGCTTGTGACCAATATTACCCAATTCGACCCCGTTAACCGGAGAACAAAGCAGAATTATCATATATTTCCTATTTACAATTAAAAAGTGTTTCTTTCAGGGGTGAACGGGTTTGAAAACATTACTCCCAGAATATGATAAATATGAGCCCAAAAGTTGTCAGTTAATTATAGTTCCTAGATCGAAACAATCGAGTCACCAGTCAAGTTTTGGAACGGGTCAGACCGAATGACCGAAGTGACCTAATTTCATTTCTGAAAACAGCTACCGGAAATACCAGCTTTGTTAATCCCATTATAGAAAAGAAGTTTGCAACACTTATCCTTAGAGATCTTCAAGATGAGTTAATGAATATCCAAATGTGGTCTTGGTTTTGAAGCTGACAAAGTTGATGCTAACCTCAAACACGTGATTCTTTTTAGATAAACCTTTTGGTTATTTCAGCGACGATATATACATTGTTTGACACATAGTTGCATGATATCATATCAATAAGATAATTTATAATTGTTTGTGCAAAATGCCAATTCTCTATTTTTAATCATTTCGCAATAATACCTTAGTCGGCGGCATCTTCTCTCAATCCCCTTAATTTTTTGTTTCCCTTAATTGTTTTTGTAAGTTTGAAGCATAAGCCACTTTTATAACATTGAATAGCCATAATCTTTCCCCGACTGACGCCAATTGGTGATACTTCCATTAGCGTATACCAAAATAAACGTTCGTTCTCTCTCTTTTCAAGTACCGTCAATAGTTAAAAGACACTCGAAGAGTAGCAGAATTTTTCTACTGCAGTTTTCTGAAGGAAAACGTAATGAAAAATATATAGCATTTTTTGAAATCTTCAGTCGATTTGAAATGAGCTTATTAATTCATTTCAATCATTTGAGAAGAACTATATTCATTAGGGAACACAGGGCCTTTTATAACATCGCTTCCTTTCCAACTACAGCGCATCTCATACACAAATTAAGTATTACTTTCAAGAATATGATCCTTACTTTTAGATGTTCGAAAGAACTATGCGTATTAAGAAGCTGTACAAGGAACATGAAATTACACAATGATCATCTATGTTCACGAATATTTCCAAAGTCTTCCTTTTCGCACTATCAGTATAAATACAATTCGTATAGAAGGCAGAAAGAAATTATAGTTTAGTTACACGGATACAATATTTACTATCAGTCGGTATATTTCTCGTAATAGCGGGGTCACATATTCTGAAGAAAATCTTTGATTCCAAAGGAATACATCTCAGATTTAATTTTATTTATAGCCCGTTCACTTTAGAATGAAATCTTTGATACACTTGCAATATATTGGTATTTATGGAATTTGTACTTTCTGAACACCTGTTGGTATCTCTCCTTATTCCAGGCGCAGATAACAAGTGCAATATCATCACAACCAAAATGCACAACAACAAAATTATAACTAAAGTCTGCTAAGAAACAATGCGACAGCCACAATGAACGTCGAAAACTTAATATGAAAATTCGCTAGTGATATATACCGAAATTTACTGACAAGAGCTTTATATCACCCTAGTTTTCAAACCACGTAAGTCCAATTTGCCCATTTTACAAAAGAGTGAAAAAAATAACATAAAGTTTCCACTGATGATATATAAGTCACAGTTCGAAATTAGGAATTTTCTTATGCGATTTATTTGCCAAATTTCTCATTTCAATGGAAGGTCAACGTCACCAACATTTCAATGCAAGAATGTCAAAAACGCTTTTTGAGTTACGTGGTTTTTACAATTAGGCTGAGAAAATTAGCTATTAATATATCAGGTATACTTCAACTTCTTCACTAAAGTTCCATATACTAATCAATTTCCGAAATCCATTTGCATTATATATAGTGTAGTTATTTCTCTAAAAGAGAGGAAAAAACAATTCTTAAAAGCATATATCCGAGTAACATACTATAAGTATCCCAAAATAAAACTTGTTCTACTGCCGCCATCTTGGAAACTGGAGTCCAAATTCAGTATTTTTCCATTTTCGCAGAAAATGAGCATTACATCGAAAAAAGGTTTCCAATAAAGTTTGTTCAGCACGAAATCATGAATCATTTTTGTAATTACCGTTTTTTTTAATTTGACAAATCCTAAAGACAAAAATCTTTAGATCAGTTTTTTTTAAAATTAAAAGCATATGCTTGGTATTTGGTATTTAGAAAGTACCGGGCCACCGAAGTAACGTATGAAAAGTCTCCAAAAATCAAAGTTGTGGTACAGCAGTTATCTTGAAAAATTTCGGCCGATATTCACCTATTTCCAGTTTTCATAAAAACTATGCATTACTTAAATAAGTTCGTCAGCATTAAATTAAAAATAATTGTTGTTAACGTCATTCTTTTCATCGATCCAGAAGCCACAAAAGGACACAAGCCTAAACTCATGGTCATAATTTTTATTTAGCAATTTTAAAGAACATCGTAATTAATACCAACAAAATTAACTGCTCACAAAAGTTTTTATTTTCCTAAAGTAAATACACATTTTTCTGTGAAGAAATAACACAAATTATAACATAAGTATTCAAACGATGGTAACTAAGAATTAAATATCAAACAATTGCAAGTAACGCCCAGTTACATTTTAATTTGTTTTTTTAAAAAAATCCGAAACATCATGAGCTGAAAATTTCGTTATGATTTTATGTATCTGTCCAAATGATTAATTTAATATATTTTTATCTATTAAGTTTTTGTACAAGAGATTATAACTTTTTGTATACAAGCTATGACTAGCATGATAAAATGTAAAATACTAATTACTTTATTCATATGGATTATAAAGTCTGGACTCACAGAATGTCTGTCTTACAAGTTTATTCTGCTTCTTTGCAGACAGGTAAAATAGCTGTCACTAAGCTTTTTACTGATTTTAAATTCATGATATATTCTTGAGTATTTGTGGGGCTTAAACGTAAAAGCTGCGATCTCCACTACAAAATATTTTACAGGAGAACCATCAGAAAATTTATCGTGGTAAATATAATAGTATGTGGGTCCGTTTTTCCCTGTGGTTCCTACGCAAAAACTGTACAATACACAAGGCGTTAGGGCTTTACCTTCATTTACCGTTATTAGACACTTTAATGTATAGAATTCCATTAAAATCTTGATTACCCACAAAATGGAGATTGCAGTAGCTTTTACTTTTTAAGACCCACATTTTAATTTCTTACCACGTTTTTACTGTCTAACACAAAAGTAATTTTTTCTGAGCAGAAACTGTTACATAAATTAACTTGAATATATCATTAGTGTGAGGAAAGGGGGTTATTAAATAACAAAAAGTAATTTATAAAATGGCAATTTTTTGCGAACACGCTTTATTTAAAACTATATTTAAAAATAGAATTAAATGGCGGCAGTATCACAAGTTTGATTTTTTGGAACTTTTATTTGTATAATCAAGTACTTTTGATTTACCAAATCGCATGACTTGAAGAATGTTTTGAACTAAAGTAAAACTTTTAGGTTTTGAAAAAAAGTGGTTTTCATTTGATGTCATTATGTAGCTTTAGAATTGGACGAATGAAAAAAACAAAACAATTTTAACAAAAAAGATTCATAAGTTTATACTGAGCAAACTTTAACTGAAACTCTTTTCTATGTGATGGATTTCTCTTCAGTCAGCCCTCGCGCCCTAAGCCGTCAGAATTATAGCTATCTCATTTGCAGCTATCTAAATATAGCTATTTAAGAATAATTTACCTAATCTTTGGGTTTTATACTGTGATGATACACTGGTTAAATCATGAAGACAAAATGGTGTAGTTCATTTGATTGAAACTACCATCGTCACCGCTGTGGAAATGCAGTATACGTGTTGCGCATACTTTCCCCAAGGCATAAATGGAAGAAGGAGACGAAGAATAAAACAATTAGATGGAAGAAGGAGAGGTCTCAGCACACACTCCAAACAAATAGGGAAAGCAATTGGTACGTGTGAAAATTTATCGCTTTGTTTTTTCGAACCAATATCAGTCCTTTCGAACGAAAATTCAAGAGAATATTCCTAGTCACTAACGCACACTGTCTGTCACAAAGGCACGATACATTTAAAACAATCGGGGCGCCTTGTTACTCACAGATTTTTATTGAAACCCATAAGGAGTCATCAATACCGTTAATTAACAAAAATATCCAAAGAAAAGAATTAGCCAATATTTGCGGCTAGGTGCAAATGCTTAAACAATCCCTGGGAAAGAATCATTTTAAATTTATTTCTCTAGTAAATAAGGTAACTAGCTTGTACAACACCATGTCTACAAGACAAGTACATTAACCAATTGTTCCAATATTACAGTACTTTAGGAATATTGAAATTACTTCATAGACTTTAGGTAGCCTCAAGTTGGAAAGAGTAATGAAGTGGTTAGTAAAGGAATCGATCCTGTTTGAAGGAACATTACGGTATTCGCCTATTGTATCGAAATTCTCGTACACCTCATTTAAGATTTTTCGCCTGCTCGTTTCAAAAATACTTGCCTAACTATTTTCCATCTGAAGTTCGCGACCTTACCGCCAGGACTACGAGGGCTGTGTAAAAGAGCAACGAGCTTAGTCCACTAAAAGCAAGCAGCTGCGCAAAGACCTTTCTCTATTTGTTTGATTAATATTTAACCATATAATAGGAGATAACAGTGCACAGATTGTTTATCTTTGCTTGTTTCTAGTGCATCTGGTAGATTATTTACAAAAGCTATTGGAGAAAGTAGGTAAATGTAAATTCCTTAAACCGACACGGTTTAGGTAATTCCTTGCCAAGACGTTACATCATTTCCAATACTGCCGCTCTTGAACTATCTAGATCCGAAACTGCGCTTGTTCATAAATTTCTTCAAAACAGCTATAATCTTGTTTATTGGTAATTTTTTTTAGAAAGTTTGTGTTCATAATATGAATCCATAATATACAGCTCCGACGCTAATAAGTTTTGTTGTTTGAGAACAGTTATTTCAACTTTCGTATTAAAATTGGCATCGGTTTCGCTCATGGCAACATGAAGTTTTCGTCCAAACAAAAACAGAACAACGATCTTGATAAAAATTTGAAGTAAGGAAGATATATTTCAAATACAGGAAATAAATAACAATTTATGCCCACTCAATTCCACAATTATTTGGCATGAGATTGTAAAGTACATCCTGGTTTCCAGAGGCCATGAATTTTAATCGTAGAAGCACTCTAATGACCATGCTAATAAGCTACGTATTTTCCACCTACCTAAAGATCATTTTAATATTTTGGTGTCTGCTGTTTACAAAAAGACATGTCTTTAGTTTCAATGACTTCAAAGTTTAGTTCCACTTACCGTTGAACCAAAAGCAACGAATTTGACTTTGCACTTACTCATTACTGATCTAGTTTTATTATTGGTTATTTATGGTTTGGGGCTAACATTTTACTTCTATCTTATTACAGAAGTGCCAAACTCAATTAGAAACTTCTAGAGACAGCGCTTAATAGAGCAGAGAAATGTGCATACAGCAATAAGCACTGAAAGTGAATCTAAAAAGGCAATAAATGGCAACATATCTTTTGAGGTAAGTTTGCACTTACACACGGTAGAAAAATACAAGTTATTTTTATTGTACGATCTCTCTGAAGCTCATTTCTAGATAATGTTAATTTACAATCACATGTACGTAAACAACGGCAGCAGAATGAGGCTATATGGGCTAGTTCAACAAAATCTTTAATATGAAGTAACAGATGCTACCTGAGGCTCCCAAAAGTTTCTATTTACCCAGCTACGTGATTAGGAATTTTTTTTTTTAATTTGGATTACAGTAAACGTATGAAAAATAGTATTAGAATATATTATGCAGACATTCAACCAACAATCGATCATAAGTACAAATTCCAAAAATACATGTGAGCTGGACGAGCTCACTGACAGAATTGAAATAGGACAAGGCTGTGCTATGTCATTCGTAAACGAACCGTTACATCAATGAGAAATATGCTGTTGGAAAATGTCGCTAGAGTTTATTCTTATGGTGCTGTAATTAAATTGTTCCCATTAAAGGTTTCCTTACGTTCTGCATTATTAAATATTCTGAAGTTGTCCCTTGATATATCCGTTTATGGTTCAGAGAGTTATTAATATATGTACATTGACAATAATTAAAAATCTAGCATCATGTTATTACTTTGGCGTTATTTGGAGTTCTTAAATTTTAGTATTAGTGGGATTTTGTCCACACACGCAAAGCAAAAATAACTATTTCCTATCGTTAATAAGTATACAATAATATTAAAATATTTAGTGACGTAATCGTAATCGCTCCTTCTTGCAGCAGTTGAAATATACTCAATCAACGGAGATTCCTATCAGTAGTTCATAAATATTAAGTGAATAAAACTCAGCGTAATTCGTTGGAGTAACTTATTACTATCTTCTTAATTCGTGAAGCACGTTATTACCTTATTTAATATTTTCCTCTGATGTTAAATTCCGTGTAGCCTATCGCCCAGTCAGTAGAACGCTGGACGTCTAACTAAACGGCATTTGTTGCAGTCTCTTAAGCAACTTCCATTTCTTCCTTTGACTTTGAATATATTTTGAAAAATAAATTATGTATGTTTTTCATTAGTCGACTACTAAAACTATATATATGCAGTTACATTGCATGTTGCTTTCAGGAATATTTCATATTTTTCCAGTGTAAATTACATTTTGCGAGAGAGAATATAATTTACTAAACGCCAATTTACTTATAACTTTCTACTAAAAATCGACTAATACATTCATAAATGGAATCGTACATCGCTCGTTACGCAAAATTCCAGTCTCTATGTTTACATTCTAAACTCACTAAACCTTCTCTTCGGATTTTACATTCACATGCTACCGTATTTATCAAGTAATCTGAACTATGTTTTCAAGTTTAATTGCATAAATGTATAATTGTTCATCCCATAAGGAAGATCTGCTTTTCCTTCATGCTCTGAACTCACAGTAGCTAGTCGTATGGTTTCAGACCAGGAGAAGACAAGAAATTGCTTACAATTAACGGTCAATATTATTTTCAATGCTCATTTTCTGCGACAGGCATTCTAGTAGTCAAATATATTTTTTCTCGTGATAACAAATCGTTGCAAAGGTATCGAAATAATAACAGAAAGCAACAAATGCATATTAGATTATTTGGGATTCATATCAATCGATATAATGAAAAAAATCCTTTAGATATTATTTTTCCATAAAAGATCATCTCTGGAAATAGCATCAACAGACTTGCGAAAATAAAAGTGTAGCTTCATTTTATATTATGCACTATTTAGTAGGTAAAATGTATTTTTGATTGGGACCTAAGCCATAATTCGGCTATACATAAGGCTAAGAATAAGTATTATTGATTTTTATACTACTCTCACAGAATGATGAACAAAATAATACATTATAAATAAAATGAGATTTACGTTAAACTACTGTAAATATTGTTAGTTGAGGTTAGAACCAAAAACACCAAGACCTTAACCAACATTTGGAAAAACACTTTAAAGAAGCTGTATTTGCCTAATTTGTTTGTTTGTATTACGCACAATTGCTTTTATACTTGTCCAATATTAAATTAATGAAACGACACGACGGGCCTGCCATCTGTTATTCAATGTGTAATTGAAACAGCAAATACTGTTCATAACATGATTTACAGGTAAATTTCGTAAATCTTGTTGATATGTATTAAATTTATAATGAAAAACAGCGTATTCTACTTCAATTAAACAAACTAAAAACAATACTAAAGAAAGAGATGAAAAATTATTACAGTAATATTGAAAAATCAAATTAAGTAACGAAGAAGTATATTGATGAAAATAACATATTATGATCACAATTCAAGAGACCTAGTCTTCTAGTCTGTGGCATTAAAATACTGTATTTATTAAGGTTTCCAATTTACCTGACTCAATATCATTTGATAGAAAGTTAGATTCCAAAAGTTTCCAACCAGATATTTTGCCAGGTCTAATTTCCTAACTTTGCTCCCCAAAACTGAAAATTTTTGCAGAATTCCTGAACCCAACAGTCACGAGCTAAAATTGTTCGTTTCCCTTATTATAGAGCTTTAACCATGCACGCAAAGATCAAAATATTTATGCTTTTGTGAGGTGATACACTTTGTACAGGTTCAAAACTGTAATAAAATACTGTCTTTTATAATTAACGCTAAATTTCTTGTCTGAAGCTGGGGTTCTCTTGTCATCAAGAATTCAATTCTATAGATTCTATTTTAATATAAGTAATCAACTGTTTTAATGCTTTAAGGAAAGCGTTTGCTGTACTAATCATTCTGAATGCACTTCCGATTATCAGTGTCTGAAACCGGTTGGCTTTGTCTTAGCCAATTGCCATACTTTTCACATTATTTATAAATATGTTTAAATCTGTTAAATATACGTAGAATAGGTGATTTCATTTGGAACCATTTCAACATGCTTACTATTATTTTGGAAGCTAATAGAATATGGCACAATTATTTTCTGTTGTTTATGGATTTCCAGAAGTAAGAATCTAGCTTGGGATATTTGAGAGTAATTGCATTTGGTTTATGAAAAAAATTAGGAAGTAAGATTCCATTTACATTTACCTGCGTGTTGTTGTAAAGCTTCAAGGAATGTGTGTTCATATCTGAGCGAGTTTATAGTTTCAAAAATAAAATATTTATATTGTAAGAGAAAACGTAGAACATGGCTTGATAAGTAGTCGGGAAGTGTTATAAATGAGGGAGTGAAACAAAAAGATGGAATATGGAAAGACGTATTCATGATGACGATTGTTTCCTCGCCAGTAGAAAAAAGATTGAATATATTTTCTGTAGAATATACATTGGATTTTAGGAAGGAAAGAATTAATAAGATTGAGGTGTAAGGAATTCCGAGAAGGGAAGAATTGTTTCGATAGGTGTACTATTAAGTAATGAGTTGTTTTTTGTTGTTTTTGGAGGCAGGGCGAAAAATGAGATACACTTGAGGCACTAAAATATTTAATAAAAATATAAAAATAAATGAGTTGTAGGTGGTATGCTAAAGTCAATAACTGAATGATAGTCAACGCAGATTGAGAGGAGTGAGCGAGGATTGAATGAAATTAAGAAGAAGTTGGCAATATTAAGGACGAATACATCTACGTTAAGACAAAAGGGACGAGGGAATGTTGATAGTATTTATTTGCTACTAACCAGGCGCCTTGAGAGTCATAACGGTTTATGCATAGATATCGTGCGTGCATTTCTTCCTTATATTACCTTGCAGTAAAAAACACAAACAATGCTCTTTCCAATGGTTCAGAAGACACTTTTTCTTCCGTCCCAATAAGGAACTACATCAAATTTCCTGCTCGGAATCATAAGCTGCTTAGATGTACTTGAAGAAACATTTTCCAGGAGGAAATTCCTTTCTCCACCGACATTCTGTGTACGGAAGAAAATGGTCGCCTTGCAAGAGGACGATGTTGCTACGATAATGTATCTCTGCATAGTTCTGGGAGTGAGTATAAACATATGATGAAAGAGGCAATCTGGAAGTGACGTAGATTCATAACGAAAGTGACCTTCAGATTATGCGTGAATGTTTTGAGTTTCTGAGTACAATTAAACAAATGTATAAATTGTGTCCATTGAAAACTCTTCCTTGGCTTGGAAATGAACCCATTATTTTGTAAAAATTTTCAATCACTCAGAAAAAAGTTTACGTTTTGTTGCAAAAAGGAACTTTCTCCAAAAGGAAAAAAAAGGTTGGACACAGGGCCTACCACTTAAGATAATTGTGAAATACTACATTCGAAATATTCACAGGCTGAGCACCTGCCAGAAAATATTTTTATAATGAAGTCTGAATTTCCAAAACAGATTTTGTTTCATCCTGCAAAATGAAAAAATGGAGAAACTCCCTTTTTCACTGACACCTTCATTTGTTTTCATATCTCATCCATGGATATCCTTCATAGCAATTTTATTTTCATACGGCAATATTAATATCTATTAATATTAATACAAAATAGGCAGGGTGTGTGGTATAAGGCCCTAAGAACTTTCCTTCGTATTCGTAACGTTTTAAGATCTAAACGACATTTCCTTTTTTCATATGGTAATGAAAATAACTTGTGATTTTCCCATACTGTGAACTATTTTTCTTTCTCCCAATAGATGGTTCGAAGAACAGTCAGCTACCTTGAAGATTATGGCATTTAACACAATGTATTATACAAGGATGATCAGAATGAGACGCCAAGCAGGACCAGATGAATGACAAGGTAAAAAACTGACAAATTCAGTTGCGGTGGATTACATACAATCAACCCAGGTACAAACATCTTAGTTCCTCGGAATTCTATTTGATTTTTTTTATATGTCGTGAAAGCTGAAATTCCTTGAGTTACGAACACTTTCGAATTAGCAGTCTCCTTTAGTCTACTGTAAAATAATACTACATGATAGAAAATCCCATATGTTAAGTATACTTACATTATCCTATACCAATCCTTCCCTAATAGGCCACAAGACAAATTCAGAAATGGTAACTTCAATTCAGCATAAATATTCTTAGAATATAAGCAATTGACTAGAGTTTTAATGCCAAATCCTGATATATAACGAAAAAGTTGCGTTTAACAGTAACTCAGCAGTTTAGAATGTGGCAACCGGGGCTCGCTCCGCCGCGCCGAACTATATCACATTGTCAAACGTATGTGCGCACAAGGGAAGAAAATATCGGAAGTCAACATGTTATTTTAAATGTATTTATTTTCGGTTAATGGACTGTTCTTCTTTTCAAGTATCTTTCTTACTCACAATGTAAGTAAATAAGTTTTTAAATCGGTTTAGATGCGAACGAACCGTTTCTTTAATCAAATGATATTTTAATCTACAAAAATAAACTCTCACCCTTACTTTAGAAGTGTGAGTTATAAATAATTAGGCAACACCATCGGTTGATAGTGTTAGGTCCGACGATAAAACAATACTAGTTATACCTACAGACCATAGTCAAAAATAAAGAATCAAACAAACACACTCTGATGTAATTTCTAAGGGTGCAGTATACGCTTCGCAACACAACATTCCGCTTAACCACTACGCCACATAGTCCAGTAAAGATAGCCTATTTTGCGACCAAGAAAGGAACAAATTAGTAACAAGCTGAAAATTGG
>JAGDQP010011212.1:0-22044 GCA_022664845.1 Lepisma saccharinum
TTTTTTGTGATACTCCAGTATTATGAGGTGAGTGGATTTCTTGAATATATTTAGTATCTGGTAACTATGACGTAGGGTGAAGAATGAAAGCTATGTATTACTAGTTGAAACGTACCTGACTTCTACATGCTGACTTGCACTTTAAGGTTGGTGTCATCGGGGAATTGAACCCAGGACCCCTTTATCATTATTAGAGATCATCATGTATACGAATTTCTTGTAGTCATTCTCGGAAAATCATGTACTTCTCATCTCAGAATATGCTAAGTTTGGAACACGAGGGAAATGTATTTCCACCTCTCTATGGTAGAGACCACTACCGCCCTTTCGACCAGTTTATAAACATTTGTTGTGCATTTCAAGTAGGAGTAGACTGACTTAAAGGTTCCTGGAGGGTCGAATCGGGAGCAAATATTTCAGGAAGGGTATTCGTCTGTCTCGTGTTGTACATGTAATCCATGAATTTCGTGTGATCAGAGATGTGATTGAACTTATAAAGCTATGGTAGAAATTAAATTTCTTGATAATGATTTGTTCGGCAACGTATTTCAAAAGAATTAAAAAAATGCTTCTCTTTACGACAGCAGCACTTGTGAAAATAAGTGCTTTGTTTTGTTTCAAAACAAAAAGAAATAATAGCTATATAAGAATGGTATTCGGTAAATGAGGTATAACAGGAATGTTCCTAGGTAAAAATGGAACATTCCTGAAACAGAATAGATGTACTCTTAATGCTACTTTTGTCTCTCTTATGAGATTATAAAAAGAAAACTGTTCGTGAATACAAAATGTTAAGTTGCATACAAATTTACGAAGCGACGCAACAAGAATAAGTAGTTTCTTCTTCTACTAAAACATGGAATGAAATTCAATTTGATCTCGTATTTTCCGTGTGTGAGAAGCAAAATGGTTGTCTGTAGGAAATATGATTCATTTGCTCGTTCGTGTTATTTTGTTGTCTAAAGAAAAGATGCATTTGATTTATATTGCTTAAGAAAGACCTATTTTAGTTCATTCCTGTATCCTAAATGACTTGGTGAATCGAAGAAGTTTGAGTTTCTCTGGTAGTCATCCTACTTAATCTAGGCTTGAAGCTGCAATCGAAAGCCATCGATGACTTTTCATTTTAAATATGGACGAATTCCACTAACTTTATGATTCGAAGCAAGTTGTTCGTAAGTGCTTTCCTAAATTGTCATGTAACTATAGACTTCTAGCAAGTTTGTATCCTAGATCCGGGTGTGCTATCTTTCCATTGCTCATATACATAAGGCGTACAGAATTCGTACAATTTGTTTGTACCTTCTTAAAATTACGTAATGTTTTCACGCAGTCTGTATGACCTGCAACAAATATTTCATAGATTTCATTACATATAGGGCCGTAGGATAAAATTTCCCAAACATCTTGTTGTACTGATGCAGGAGTAAAGCACTCGTGAATGTCCGTCATTTCACCTTCAAAGCAAGAATTACAGGCAAGATAAAACGATGGGGTCCATTCTTCAATACTTCTTATAATACACTTTAAGTCAACCTCTAACTCTGTACAGCTACAAATATCCATGACTGTTTTGTATCACCTAGGTAAAAATTAATACTTGTTACGCCTTTTATTTACTCCATTAACCAATCAGATCAAAGAAATCACATCTCCGAGTTAAGAGCTGAAGGCTGCTGAGTGATTGCTTATGTCATATGGTCTTCTCGTTGAGTGAAAATTGTCTAAAAGTAAAAACTAATAACGTTTCTTACCCTCTCTTCCTATCTTAATGCTGAGTCATCATTTCAGTGCAAAAAGATTCTGGGAGCCTCAACAATCTTTCTCTACACTCAAGTCCTAAACAAACAATAAAAATCCTCTCTCCCCGCATGCGTACTTACTGTTTCTCTATGCTCAACACCCAAGCAAAGGAAGAAAAGTCCAACCATCTCTCTCACGCATGTGTAGTTGTTCCCTAACCAATATTTGAGCATTATTGTTGAGAACGATGCGCGAAGCATTATGAGAGGGATCTTCCAATCGGATTTCTATACTACTCATGTGGATGGTGATTCACTCCATGTGCTTTTGTGTGTGTGTGTTTCGCTTCAGTGTAATGAGTGATCGAGGTTGTGTAAGTAATTATTTCTGCCTACCATTCCTATGAGTTAAATTAACATGACGTCAATAAAAACTATATCATCTCTTTACTAAAAATCTCTGCTCAGGCAATCTTTCCCTAACCATTCTAGTAATTGTTTGAGTTCATGGTTCGGATATTGCCTTCTAGTCAAAAGCATCCATGAGTCTGCTAGGGCTCGAACCCTGGACAGCTAAAGTTGTATTCTATAAGAATACTGACGCATCATAAAGTGCTTCATTCAAGTAAAGAGGGATCCTACAAAACAAATCCAATGCCTATTAATGTAAGAAGAATCAAAACAATATAATTAATAACTACTACTTCTAGAGATATAAAGTCTCAGCCAATACAGTTGTCACCTTCGGTACAGATAACTCTTATGTGATGAGATAAATATTATGACTCTCTGCTCTCTATGATGCGGCGTGAAGAGTGCAATATTCTTGTTTGGAGGCCCTAATTTCGTGGTCTGTGGACATTTCAACTATAAATGGTGGGTCGTGGTGTGTGTGCAGCTGGGAAGTGTTCTATGGGAAGCAATTAGTTTGTATTATCAACGACTTACTAAACCAAAGGACCAGCCGTAAAGAGTGTCTAATTGTATGCTCTATGGCCATTTCAACTACAAGCGGATAATTGCTCGCGTTTTCTCTGGCGCCCTCACAACAGACCAAATGGACACGAAAAATCTATTCTCCTTTTATCTGTTGCATCGCCCGAATTTCTTTCTGATACAGACTCATGATTTTGTCTCTCTCTCTCTCTTCCTTTTCCATTCGTCCATCAATAAAAACTTAGGTTGACCGGTAGCGTTGTCGGCTTGGTTCGATTCTGATAAAGAAAAAAGGTGGTCCCGTATCACCATCTTTCATTTCAGTCTGGAGCAATGAAGAAGGTTTTCGTTAAGAAATCATCTGTCTTTTCTACAAGAGTGGTTGAGAAACAAGTTCCCCTGAGCACCCTGAAAAGTGGATGCTTAATTCATTCCTTAAAGTTATCTCTATGTGGTACGCACTCGTTGTGAATGTCGGATACTTAGAGAAAAGTTTCCAAGCCCCCTTGAAATGTGAAGTCAATTAGTTTAAGAAGCTTTTCGTTAAGAGCCGTAACTAATCTTAAATGTAAATGTACTGATGAACTTCTAAGGACGGGTCCTACTGTGTAAAGTGGGTTCCGTTCAATAGACGCCAGCGGGATTTGAACAGTTGACCACGCGTACAGAAAGCGAAAATGTAAAGTGATACGTGCTTGCTGTGAATGTCGGATACTAGGAGCAAGCTCTTGGACAAGATTTGAAATGTGACCATGTCGATCCATCCACGCGGCATCAAGAAACAATATGCCGATTAATAGAACGATAGATTCGTTGAGTTTACATCTTATTTATAGCTTTTAGACACTTATGGATCACTCCGGTGGAAACGCAGTAGGGAGTCGGCCATGTCATAAATTGAAGGTACCAACCCGGTACATGCCTGGTGTGGCTGAGGAAAACCTAAGTCTTGACAGTCAGCCGCTGGTATCGAACCGATGATCTCTCCAAAGTTGGGTATGATGGCCGTTTGGAACAAAACACTCATATTTACGTTTATTACATGTATGAGCTGCCTGGAAAGAGAAAAATCTTAATTTATCCTTCCTTCCTTTCTCTGGTCGACCGGTGAATCCTATGCTTTTTCCCTATTAGAAGACGTAAGAATACCAGGAATTCTCGTATGTGATAACTACATGTATACAATGTTCTAATCGGGACGACGTAGTATCTCCTCTCCTGAAGCTCTGTATCGACCGCCTTTACCAACTGCTAGGTGAGAGAATGCTTTGGTTAAGATTTAAATTCGACCTACTAGCGACTCCTCGTTGCGTAGGTAAGTCCCGTGCTTGACCGCCTTTACCAAGGAATCCAATGCTCTACTGTTTGGGTGTCTTTCCCTTAAAGTGGAACCAGCTAGGTTCGAATCCCAACTATACTGCTCTTTTCCTATTAAGTAAAGGTAGATTTGTATTACATTGACCATCCGATATTGTACCGACTAGGCGTAAGCGGGAGTAGCCAGGTTTGAGCCCCGATACCGTGCCGAGCAGGCCTTCCTTCTCTACTTAAAAATGTCCAGGTTTGAATCCTGAGACGTTCTGATACCGTATCGAGCAGTCCTCTTCTCTCTAAGTAAACTTCAAATCTCGAGTCATGGCAGCTAGCCTGCTTTCCCCTAGTTAAACATGTATTGCTTTGCCCAGAATTGAACCCTAAACCTCTGATCGAGTGGCTACGCATCTTTAAATCATAATATACATCTTGTTACTCTAAGCATTAGAAAAAGGCTCTGATCAAGTTATGAACCATAGCTGTTCCAGCAACGTACTGTCTACACGCTGCTTATATGCTGTAATTGGCATTTGAAGTCAAAATCGCACACTTATGCTCTACAATCATTGCTATTTCAACCAGAAATATTATAGAAATGATACATCAACTTAATATTATTTGTAAAAATGTATTAGAAATACGGTTTCTTGTGAATATGTACTTTAAAACTTTGAATATTGTCTTACAATGAATATGTAGATCTCTGTTAGGCTCTTCTATATGTACGCATGTATTTACGTGTCTACAAGCATTGATTCATGAAACTCGTGGCTGGGAAGCAAATTGGAGAGTGGGAGGAGGGTCTTCCTAAGAGGACACGAAAGATCTTCGTGTTAAGCGTCATTTCAATCAAAACAGAGGATATGGTCTCCCATACTATAGAGGCACGTGACCAATGTCGTGTGATTTCGCCATTTTAGGGTGATTCTGAAGGGAGATAATGGGAGGGAGGGATCTCCCATAAGATTCTGTGTATTGTAAAAATCTCAAACTCTACTACTTTAGATAAGGGGAGGTGCGGGGCAAGTAATACAGAGGGGTAGAGAAAGAGCTTTTTTTTCCTCTTAGAGATGAGAGAACGTATCGATCTGGTTATATGAATGCTTCTGTTGCACGACTCATGGAGAAATGGAGAGAATCCCTGGTCCGGTTCTGAATATTGGTATGTACGTTGTTTTCGCTATAATGTATTGGAAATTCAATGATTTTTACATATTTCGAAAAAGAAACTGTGTACGGTAATTCATTGAGAATTGGAAGAAGTCTCCATAATCTAAACGGAATAATGGCTTCATTTACTAATTATTGGGGAGTCGTTTAATGCAAAAGCGTCTGTATATGGGAAAATGTTAGAGTAATACTTGTTAATAATAATTGAGAATAATAGCAAAATTATTACATGAAAATTGTGATCATTGAATAATGTGGTATGTATTTAATAATAATTGGTGTGTAATTTGAGGGTTTTACTGTATATAGCTTAAATTGGCGTATTGAAAATCGCGGGGGCTCTAAAATTAGTTTGTTATTTCGGGGTTTTACTGTATACTCGGGTAAGTTTTGTGCCTATTAGCTACTGTATGCCCATCAAATGGGGATGTGTGGAATACGGACACTATGGGTGTCCAGTAGATATCCAGGAAATGGGCATCATGGCAAAAATGTCGCGGAAGTCCGAAGGATGTCCAGAAAACCCTACTTATGCAGCAGAAAATGGTCGTCTATTGGAGGACGTGTAGCGAAAGCTACATGTAATGAGCATCTACGAAATTTGTATGAACCTAATTGGATAATGTTAAAGTTTTAAATAACTTCTTATACGGTTCGATGTAGTTAAATTAACTTGGTGCGGAGACGAAATGTTGAGCGGGGCTAATGGAGCATCTGCGTCGGTTGCCATATGATGAATATAGTCAAAATTACATATTCCTTGTAACCTGGACACTTTTCGAAAAAAAAAAATAGGCGCATTATCAAATTCTTGTCCGGGAAGAACAATGTCTAACTTCGCTCTAATATCGTGAAGAAGTAGTGACGTGACTCGATGTTTGCTTGATTCTTCTTTTTCATACCGCTAATCCCTATGTAATAAACAACAACAGCATCTACTTCAAGCCTATATGGGCGTAAACCATAGTGCTATTACAGACCATAAAATTAATTTTATCTTATCTTCAAGCCTATTTTGCTGTCTCTTTTTAGAAACAGAAAATAATTAACTCGTAACATAAATGGAATAATAAATGGTAGTACTAGGTTATTCCCCCCCCCCCATAGCATAGTAAGGAGAACGGAGGAACACAAATCTGATCATAGCTTCGAATCTCGCCGCAGTCGGCTACAGATTTTTCAAACTACACCTGAGGTTGAGAGAAGCGGAACTTTCTGGCAACGTTTATACTGGGTGTGTACAACCATATATTTTTCTGTCAGAAGTAGCCAGAAGCTAACGTAATGTGCGGCAAGGCGTACACAGTGTTAAGGCCTATTAAACCCACTTGGACGTCCACTGGATTTCCAGTAAATGTGCAAGAGGGCAATTCTGGTCTATCATTTCCATGTAGATACACATTGTAAGTTGGCTGGGATGTCCATTGGTCGTGCATATCATGTCCATATAGGTGGATTATAAAGAGTTGTTGGGATATTTATTGAACATAGTCACATATATTGTTAAATTGCGTTCACCGTGGAGTGGCGAACCTAAGAACGGGTGACGCAGCTGAGCTGTCAATTTTAACACACTGCGACACATAAAGTGCACTTCTCGTTAATGTCTGGAAGTGCTTTCTGTCATAACTGTTCACAAATAAAACCTAATACCTATTTGTTGAGTACTTGAATCTTACCACCAAAAGACAGGAATTTGGATGAAAACACCAGGGTTTTGTCGACTCTGTATTGGGGTTCAAGGAAGGAATCTACTTCGATTGAAAAGAAGCTGACAGCAATAACACCCATGCATGAATACATACTACCTACTAAAACAATAATACAGTATGATGGCGAGCATCAGAACTTAAGACGGCTAACACAGAAGAGAACCCAAATCTCATACCTTCTATTATTGCGACGATGAACCAACTTCGATGAGGAAATGAAATATGGCAAAATGAACCAATTATAATTTGGATTTATCAGAAAATTTAAGAAAAGCATGCTTTTTAGTTCGGGGACATCAGCCGGGGAGGCAAGAAACTTCTTCGGACCCAGAAAGAAAGTCCATAAAGACAAGCATTTATTAATTAAGATTACTTACTTCTCTGTCTGATTCTTTGCGTTACAATAAACGGCGAAACAATAAAAAATTTAACAAACCTCTTATTTTTAGCACCTCTTGAGTTTTGCTTATCTTGCGTTTGCCTGAATGTAGCATTTGTCTCTTAACTTTTAGCGCTTGATTGAAATGTTATTGCAAGTAATCGTATTATATTTTGCAATATTTTGGAGATATTTGTTTTCCCTTCATGCATTAATTTATATAGAATTATATATTGTAAATTATATATTAATTTTTATAGAAGTATTTTGCGTAATATGTCTTAGGCATAGTCTAGTCGTATTCGTATTCATTGTTTTGTCCTTGGCTGTGCAGAGCTTTCGCCTAAATCTATCAGATATCCGTCAAATAATGTCGCACGAGGTATTGTTTTCCCACGAAAACTATTTTTAAGAAGAGAAGTTTCAAAATTTTCTAGGTACACCAGAATTGTCCTCTTGCGTTTAATTTATTTCGTTTAGTTTTGCCATTGGTTAAATATTAGTCCTGATGAACTGTTGTTCTGATGCCAATATCAAAAATTATATTCTGTTTTAAACTGTGTTTACAGTTGGCATAATACGTGTATTTGCTGCACTTCCCCATCCTATTTAGACTATTGACGTCTCCTGCAAAATCTTGGGCATCGTCCGATAGAATAGTCTACATAGGTGCACGTCCGTGTTATTTAGGATTTATCTGAGGAGGGAAATGGAATTGCTCAATCCAGCTACGCAGAAGAATGAGCATCTTTTGTAAAACGAAAGAAGTGGCCACATTTATGTGCTAAATTTAGTATTTTCATCCTTTCAAAATTTCATTTGGCATCGTTCGTTACGTATGTGGTACATACAGTCCCCCCAATAATTTGGTGTTGAAAACAAGTGTGTGTTTTAGTGTGCGCACGACATGGTTTCAGTGCTTTCCTGTTCTTTAATAATGCATGTATAATATGATACGAAGTTACAGTTTGTTCATTAATTTGACCGCAATATTTGTGGCTTCGATTTAACTCCAAAATTTATTTCAGGTCTCCAGCGGAACATTTAAATTTGACTGTGACAATTTCTACAGAGATATAAGGGATGAAAATTCGGATCAAGTGTCTCCCGATATTTTGTCGAATATGAATATAGGTATATTCGGCTTAGAATCGTCGGAAACAGAAACTCGAGCCGACACCTCAACTGGAAAATACATCAATATTCATTCAATGGAAAATAACACGGGGTGGAGTGCTAACTCATTTCCTTTAGCAAGATGCCCAAATAATAGCAAGGCGAATCAGGAGACGAGTGAAACTGTTTGCATCCAAAATTGTCCCATAGCTGCAGAAATTAAATTAGAAAAGGATATATTAGAAACATCTTCGGAGTTAACCTGTGAAAACCCTTCAAAGTATACCGAAACCGAAAGACAAGAAGTAATAAGTGTTCACCAGGATTTGTCTAATGATGTAAAAAATCTATCATCTCAATTGAAGTTAGATATGATAATCGAAAAGCCTTTCGACTGCAAGGAATGTGGAGCTAAATTTAATAAAAGGTATGGGTTGAAACGACACATGAGAATCCACACTAACGATAAGCCATTTACCTGCAACACATGTGGATCTAAATTTCGTGAAAATTCCAAATTAAAACTACATATGGAAATCCACACTGATAAGGAGCCTGTGGAGTGCAACATATGTGGATCTAAATTTAGGCAGATAAGAAACCTGAAACGACACATGACAATCCACACAGGAAAGGAGCATTTTAACTGCAAAATATGTGGAGCTATATTTACTCTAAAATGTAACTTGAAACAACATCTGGCCACCCACATCGATGTTAAGCCTTATGAGTGCAACATATGTGGATCTAAATTTAGGCAGATGAGGTACATGAGACAACACACGAGGAACCACACAGGCGATAAGTCTTTTGTTTGCAACATCTGTGGAAATAAATTTTGTGTAAAATCTCTTTTAAAAGCACACATGAGAACCCACGAAGGTAATAATCCTTTAGAGTGTAACACATGTGGATCTAAATTTAGCAGTGTGAGGAACATGGAACGACACATGATGATCCACACAGGCGAGAGGCCTTTTCACTGCCACATCTGTGGAACTACATTTAGTCTAAAGGCTAACTTGAAACAGCATCTAGTCATCCACACAGTTGATAAGCCTTTTGCGTGCAATACATGCGGATCTAAATTTAGTCACATGAGGAACCTGAAACAACACATGAGAATACACACAGACAACAAGCGGTATGAGTGCAAGGTATGTGGAGTTAAATTTACATTCCTGGGCAGTTTGAAATATCACATGAGTACGCATACAGACCATAAGCCTTTTGAATGCACTACATGTGGATCTAAATTTATTCAACTGTGTCTCTTGGAAGAACACATGAGGATCCACACAGGTGATATGTCATTTAAATTTAACACGTATTTAAATTTACAAGAGGCGGATGATTGAAACGACACAAAATAATTCATACAGGCAAGACCGCAAGCAATATAGAGCTAAGCTTACAAAGAAGGTGAATAGAAACATATAGCTGCAAAGTATATAGAGCTAAGTTTAAACAAAAGAGTGTTCTTTAAACATAGTATATAAATCCATGTCTGCGCAGCAGACTTACGACTGCGAAATACATATTCTATATTTATTCAAAACTGGATAAGCGTTTTGAGTAAATTTTGATGGAAACAAACAAGCATTCAATTGTATATTAAAACAACAGAAATGTGTACACGAGCTACGCTGTTACGTCTTAATTATAAAGAAATATTTGGGTTGCGGTGGCTCATTCATGGAGCGCATACTTCTGGTGCTTGGAGTTCTCGGTTCGGTCTAAACTCTTGCCATGTAGCTAGGCTTAGTAATGGTTAATCACCACGTGTGTACTTTTTCTCGGGGTTCTCCCCTCTTTCCTCATACCACAAATTCTTCCAAAATCAATGTGTTATCAGCCAACGTTGCCTAAAAGCATGAAATAAAATGTAAATATGAAAGAAAACTTATTGTGATAATACATTCGCAACGATCTCATCTATGTAACATTTTACTCAATCTAGAATTTACATCTTCAAACATCATATTGACAAAACTTACTGCGGAAATACATTATGTTTTACAATCATGACCAATGTTTTTTCAATCATAAAATTGTTATTATTTACGAATGAGTGATTTCAATATATTTACTAGGATGTTTACTAGGCACTTAAATATTGAAAGAAATCAAAATTACATATAATCATTGCAAATTCAGAAAATTTAAAACATGTTTAAGTGCAACCTATTTATAACCTCAAATCACCCAAGAAACCCACAGATCTTAAGACACAAATTTCTTAAATTACAATTGTGAAACCCTTAGTTCTTCCCAAGTATTTACGGAATATTTTTGTATTAAAAATCTACCAGATTTACATCTATCACTGTTACGTGTAAAGTACAATGTTTATATGTAATGTTGTTATATATATCTGATTTTTGTGCTTATCCTAATTGTGTAATGTGTTGAATGTTAATCTAAATTGCATACCTTATGTTCTGCTCTATATAATGATAAAACGAATATAATTTGTGTGTTATATGAATCGAGAACGTCAATGAAATACAAATATATTCGATGATTTGTTTTATATTTCTGGTACACTTAGGACAGTATTTCATATGATTTAAGAATTTTGCACATTTAGGACACGTGCTAGTGCTGGGTTATATTAGTTTTCTTTTGTACGTAGTTACAGTTAACATGTACTGGTCTTAAATTGTACCCAGGTGCAGGTATTAGGTACTAGTTGGTGAGTGTAGTTACAGGTAATGATAAATGCACCTATAGTATTTTTTTAATACTTTCCACAGAAAATCATAGAAAGGATATATGAATGGAATTTTAAATATAAAGAAAACTAGTGAAATTCCTATATCGTTATCTTTTATAATAAAAATAAAGTCTATTGAGTGAGGTAACTTCAACCAAGGCTTTTCTTGCAACAAACAATTGCGAAAAATTATAACTAATATCACAAGAGTACCATAGAAAAAGTAGCTTGTATTTATAAATAGCTATGCATTTCTTTCTGTCTTGCTTTGCTGCTAGATCTCTCTGAGGTCAGTACCTCATTTTTTTAACATCGTGATAAATTCAGATTTATGATTGGTTGGTGCTGCAATCTTTAAGCTAATAGGTAATGTTGAACCAATGAGAGAAATTAAGTTTAGCAGGATCTTTAAGAGAATAAGATTTTGAGTTCAGACTACTTCTCCGTATAATTTATAAACACAACTCAAAAGCAGATGAAATGGATACACAATTATATTCTAGTAATAAATACAAAATCGAAGAAAATGTGTAATGAAATTACAAGAATATAAATACTAAGCAAATAGTACTCCGACTTTACAAATGCCTTTGCTTTCACCTAACTAAATCACTGTGATTTGAATTAAACAGCTTTATTGCTGTAATTTGTTCGAAGCAGGTCTATTTGTGGTGTATACAATTAGTCATTATTATATGCATTTGTCAACTTACTAAGGACAAAGGGGTTTTATCTTGGTGTTATGTATGTGGAAGTACACAAACTTCAATGATCCCAAGTAATCCTCAGACTAACATCAACTGATTAAGAACTAAATTGTGGTATATTTTCTTTATCTGAACTGCGTACATGTAGTTGTGATTTCTGTAATGGTAATATTATATAAAAGACGTTGCAATTATACATGTGTGGCAATTTGTCAGAGTGATTTCTGTTTCCTCAGTTGATTAACTTTTACAGGTAAGAATATTTCCAAGAAAATATGCTGTTGGTTTACATTTCTAGTTCCTAGTATCAATGGTGTCTAATTTCGAAATTGAGCTCGATCCATCTTTACAGTTCGATGATAGCGTTCGCTGTATTCGAATAAGCAAAGGGAAGGCAAGTTGACTTCGCACCTTGTTGGCGTTCGCTAGACTTGCTTAGGTTTTGCTCCGTTTCCCCAGGCGAATGTTTGCATGTAAATTTCCATACAGGCCCTAAATTTCCATACCTTCACCACTGCTTTCGTTGGATAAGTTCGAAGATGGATCTCTGGTCAGGCCCATAGTGCTGTTACCGCCCATACAATTAATTTTATCTTATCTTATCTGGTCAGGCTTCACGTCTTGTAAGCTTAAAGTTCTCTAATTGCGAAAACATAGTTTTAATACTTGCATGTTTGTGCTGTATGTTCAACTCATATCCACATAATAAAGATTTATGCGATAACTCTTTCAAATGCCTGGTGTAAGATAGGAAATTTGCAATTCGATGGGTTTAAAGGAGAGGATACTCGTATAAGGGTCTAAAATATTTTAGTCTGGTCGTGCTACACTGCTTGGTGAGTGTATACTTTCACGTTTAAGTAAGTGTTGCAGCTTACACCAGAACTGTAGCGAGGGAATCGCGATTTTGAGAGCAGTTTTTGTACCAAAAATTCCCAAACTCTTTCCTGTTATGAACGAATTTCTGGTATTTGGATTAGAGCATTGCTAATTGACATGTAATTTTCAACTTTTGTATAAATGTGTTATCACAGGATTATGGCGTAATAGAAGTATGTATGCAGAATTCTAATCGATATAGGTAAAACAAAGTCCATTTCTTATATATAAATACAGATGTAAAAAATAAACTAACTCTAAGTGTGACAACAATTCGAACCATGATTATCATGTAGAGTTTCGCGGAATGGATGAGTTATACGAAAGAGCTATGCCCAATTTATATACGCTGCGTAGAAAAAGCTCGACCAATTGAGAGGTATAATAAATGAAAGTAGGCTTTGTCCTGAGTAATATGATATATTTTTCTCCGCCAAACATCAGCAAAGTACCATTTTCGGCACTTAGAATTATCGTTGAAGTATATAGGAGATGATATTACTTTGCAATTTGTGGAGAAGGAGTAGGAGTTGACCTCAGCTAGTTTCAGATATGTTGTAGAGCTAATTATTAAGCTTTGTTTAGAGAGCCAATAATAAATTCCGGATAACATCGGGAACTTAGTCTTTTTGGCTCTTATGTGCATATGGCTATAGAAAGGGAAACTTTGTCGCGATTTCTGACTAGGTGTACGAGATGGCACAACTAATATTTTATCTGTTGTAGAGCTAACTCAGCTTCGTCTAAGGCACCTGTATTCGTTCCTGGGAATCATCGGGAACTTGGTGTTTTCGGCACTTTCGACACTTAAGTTTGAGAGGGGGAACAGTTTGTTGTAATTTCTGGACGACGAGTAAGAGATGTCAAAACTACTTTTTCATACATTGTAGAGATTTTGAAACCTTGTCTAAGAAGCCTATAATAGTTTCCAATACACATCTTCTACTTATGCGCGATGGCAAAGACCTAGACCTAGAATAGACTATGGTTTTGGCTAAACTGGTGCATTTGAAAATTGATTGTTAAACCCAAGCTTGACTAAGACTAAACTCCATCTTTGCAATCGGCCGTTAGTATTTTCGACACTTATGCACCTGTAGAGATAATTAAGGTTTCTCTATGACCCTATAATATTTTCTGGAAAACATTGGTAACTTAGAGTTTTAGGAATTTATGTGCATGGAAGCATGTGGAAGATGACACTGTTCCACATGTTTTCCGAAAAAAAACTATAAGCTTTTTAGACGAAAGTTAATTAGCTCTACAACAAATCAAATATAATTGTGTCATCACCAACCTCTGGTTCAGAAATAGCGATAATCTGTTACCTTTCCATAAGTGCGGAAAATACTAAGTTGCCGATATTTTTTGAAACAATAATGCAGTAGAATCTTCAGACGAAGTTTAATTAGTTCTACAACATATAAAAAGAATAGTTTTGCCAACTCTTACCCCTCGTCAGAAATCGAGAGAAAAGTTTGCCTTCTATATACTTCAAATGCACATCACTGCCGTTCTCAACGTTTATCGGAAACTATTATTGGCTCTTTAGTCGAAGCTTGATTAGCTCCACAACATATCTAAAGCTAGTTTGGGTCACCCATGGTCCATGGTCCGAAAACTGTGACAAAGTGTCACCTCCCATGAAAATAAGTGCGTAACACTTATGTTTTCCGGAAGTGATTGTAGGGCACTCCGACGGATCTTAAGTAGCTCTACAAAATAGTTTCGGTTCCCTCCTACTCCTCAAGAAATTGCAACATATTTAATAATGAAGTTGATTATACAGACTTAACCGCAGCTTTTTGCATGAGTTCCCTCACTTAGAACTCGTATGCGAAACAATGAGTTTTTCTTCTGTCACAAGGCCAGAACAAATTCTATGTTAAAGTCTTCCATATGGCGAACTTGTACTACTTATAATAAGTACTTGGAAACAGGTAACGAAATAGATATCACTAATATGACAAAAACAGTTATACGCTCTAGACTGATTCAATATACGTCAATATACTAACTGAAACTTTATTTTGTGGTAACTATATTAATGTTTTGTCCTGCTCTATGCAACGGAGAAGTTATTATTATTATTATGTTAATTTTATCTTGGGAAAATTATGTAATTGTCTTTATCTGTGTGTACATTTTTTCTCTATCTTGCGGAGACTATTATGACGACTGATTTGTTTTATGTGATTGGGTTTGTAAAGTTTTTTTATGTATACAACTTGAATTATTTCATTATGCAATGGATTATGCAATTATTTCAATGGAAGACTTTAATTAGGCATTAGTCTGTTGTTTTCCAAATAAATAAACATACTGTCATCTCCCATATACTTCAATGTTAATTTCAAGTGCCGAAACTGGTATCGTCTGATGTTTAGCGTAAAAGAAATTATCATATTACTCAAGATTAAACATACTTTTATTTCCTACACCTCTCAATTGGTCGACTTTTAGACACGCAGTGTATGTAAAATGGGCCTAGCTCTTTATTCACTCAGCCAAAGTTGCAAAAGGAGTAATAATGAAATTTCATTTTAGCATACCGGTATGTAACAAATAATACTCCAAATGAAAATATTAATTCGGTTACGACTATCTTCCAAATCCCCCTCTCCCACTTTATCCCGGCGTAACTTCCCTGAAGGCAGTGGCGTGATATTAAAACCTGCAAAGCAGGTGCCCGCTTTTATCCTCATCGAAATATTCTTTACCTAAACCTGTACGTCCTCCTCAGTGAACATGTAAGAACTAAGTTTTCCTTCTGCTACCCGACTTCATACAATCATTAATGCAATCGAGCACTCACCCGCAGGGCCATCTTAATAGTGGGAGCAATGGACAAACACCACGAGTCCCCAACTTGACACTAAATGCTTTTTAAATTAATTGTACTTTCAAATTTATTAATTTGATCATATTTAATTTAATTTGAAAAAGTATTTATATCAGTTCCGTATCAACAATAACAATTGCGAAGTGATAAGTAAAACATGAGTGGGATTTCAGAATCAGTTTCCTAGAAGTAGCCCACAAAATGATCGTTCAACGTGCACGTTGCACTGTTTGCGACGTATTGTAGTGTTCATTTTACTCGTGTGAATGTCATCTACTGCCAGCAATTAGCGTTTAATGAATAACTGGTTGAAAGCAAACTACTTAGGCCGTATTGTTCAGTGCACAAAATTCCTCTTTAACTAATAGTGCCCAAAATTAATAAACTTGTGCTGGATAGAATATAGACTATAGACATCAAGTTCTTCCCTGTCGTTTTTCACGGAACAGAAAATCTACCAGCCACTGTTGTATGTTCCCTGAATGGAAACAAGATTCTGCTGTTAAGTGCCTTAGTCGTACGATAATGCTTCAAATATGTCTGGATGTTATATTTAATTGCAAGCACGGCTCTCTCAACTGAATGACATCCCTATCTGTTTTCTCTTCTGCATTCAGGCTGATCTTGGTGGGAGTAAAAGCCTCGGCTTTTGCGCGTCGTTGCAGTCTTTTGCCATCATCTTCATAAGGTGATAATATTGTGGGCTCGCATCTGCCGGACGAGAAATGGCCATCATATTTTGATGCTCTTCTTGATCTGGATAAAGATTAAGAGAAAATAAAAACCGCACTGATTTCTTTATCAGCTGACACTGATCATGATTTAAACGAAGAGGTGTCATTTATGTGGTAAGGGGCAATTGCCCCCCCTGAATTTGAGAATATAAACTAACTTAAACGTAAGAAAACTTCTTTAAAACCACCATAAAACATAATGAAAAGCATAGAAAAATACTATTATCTTTTGCAATTTAAATGTTCTGTAGGAGTTCGAAACCAAATGTATAAATGAAGCAACTTCTTGTAACATTGTACGCACTGTTTTAGAAATTAAATTTTCGCTGACCTCGCACAAAAAATAAAAAAAATGAGAAAAACATTTTAAGATGTGTTTTTATTTTTATTTATAGTGCGTTTTTAAGTCGGGCGTTTATTTTCGTCTTCTGTAAAGAAGTTTATATCGATATACCCTTTTCCTTTCATATTACTATCTGCTCAAGAATAATTCTGCATTACGTCTGCATAGAGTTACAATTCGATCGGTGAGAAACTCTGTGCGGCGCCTGTCCAACATTGACTAAACTTATCATAACAGTGATTGCTTCCCTGCTCGGTGTCTTGCCGCGAGAACACAAATATTTTGATTAATGTAAAAAAAAAGAGAAGTGAAATATAAATTGAATATCTTTAAGAACGTTATTTATTGATACAAGAGGAATAGTAGATTGGAATTGTTAAAATTATGGAGTCAATAGTTCATTTTTATAATTAAATGCATGCTTGTTCATTTTGGATCTTAGTCTGGCATGAAACATGAAGGCCGACTCTCCCGGAAACATCACAGTCCGTATACCAGTTTGGGTTCTTAATTCTATGAGATGGCGTGTGCCTGTAGCCGGACGTGAATCCGGAGTGTTTAGTAGTGTCCATCCCTAGACCCTGAGCTCAATATGATATGTCCAGAACTGCCTTAATGGGCAGTGATTCTTATCTTTTCGTTGTGAATTTTTGTAACATTGCCGATCACCATTGCGTGTAACAAAAAAAAAATATTTGTTGTTAAAAGACTGAAAACTACTTCTGTCATCAATTTCCGATGATCGATTCGCCTCGTTGATGATTTGTCTGTAGAGTGAAAAAGAGGCTAAGAAAATTTCTTTTGACGACTGTGTTAATGATTGCTAAAATGAAGCCAAGACATTACCTTTGATACATTAGAGCTCTTCATCTGCTGTAAATAACACTTTACAAAAAGTATGTCCTGACTTTTATGTCAGTCATGAGTATTACTTGTTTTTAGCTATACCATATTAACAACGAAGAAATAAATGTGGATTACATATATGCAGATTATTAAAAAAAACTACGCTTGGAAATAGGTGAGATGTGCCACGCACAGCGATTCTGCCATACTTCTTTTTGGTGATGTCTCCCCCAAATTCTCGAGCACAATCCCCAACCCCTTAATATTTTTACGGTCAGAAATGAATAGAAACTGTGCAAAACTCCACTTTCACCCTCGCAATTTTGACTTTACACCACCCAACTGTGGATCCTGGCCGAATCCCTGTCCAAGCAATATATATTATAAAGTCTTTCATAAATGATCTTTGTCCCTCAAAGAAAAAATTAAATGACGCAACGGATTAAACATCAGTGTGGAAGCAGGGGAATTGATCAAGAAATCTGAAACTGATTTTCTGACAACTCTTTGGAACAGCATACTTGAAAGGGTGAACAAAGCAGGTAAGATCCTGCAATTGGGAAAGATAGCATAATTCTTACCGTGAAGTTTTTGGAGTCTCTGAATTAGTTTGTCCAGGATGTTAGGGTCAAGAGTATGTCTCCAGATATAAATTCTAGTGATGTCAAGAAACGGAGGAAAGAGAGGCATACGTATTGATAGATCGAAACAAGAAAATCTTCGAAGCAAATGTAAAGTGTTCATGGTGGAAACATTCATCTCTGTTCTGGACCCCTTTATCGGTCACCTGACAAAACGTGCAGAAGCCTATTTTTCAATTGAAAATCTGTTTTCCTTCCTTAGTCGAATGAAAATAATTTATTACGTTGAGCCAAACCAAAAGTGTGAAAATCTGAGTAGGTCACATATATTTTGATTAGGGTGATCTATTAAAGGAATGCAAACATTAAAAGAACAATATAATTCCAGGTAAAATATTACGTTCGCAGCATAATGGGACAGCAACGTTTGAATGATCATGCATAGTTGCGTTGCTTGCGATTTGGATGAATAGCCAATTGAAACACGTGTTACAAGTAGAACATGTAATAAAACACGTGTTTCAATTAGTTACTTACTCTAATCGCAACGAACACAAGCTTCCAATGAAAGCAGCCATTACAGTTACATGGAGGGAAAATGACAATTGATTTCGCCACAATAAATATATTAGTTCTGTGCAAATACACACTTGTGTTGATTTCTAATTCGTACTGAAATATCTCCATCTGTGAAATAGCAATTCAAATATCCGCTGAAAATATTTTTAAAGTTGTAGGTAACATTGGGTCATGTAATACGTTTTGTGCTGAACTTATCTGAATTTCAGATAAATAGAGTGAAGTTTACAAGTAGTGTTACTCTTTACTAGAAAAAAGTAACATACATACTACTCATTTATTCTTGATCTGATTTAAAAATGTACGTTTATTTTATAAATAGTAAATTTTACATCATAATCCAATTATTGCTATCGTTTCCATGGGTGGGTGCTCCACTATATTGCTCCTCCCAAAGGTCCACAATGAGGTTTAAGGGCCCTGCTGCTCACCCGTTCAGTAGAAGTAACTGACCGCTCTTAACAATCTTAGTGGATTTTGTGTCGGACCTGGTACTATTGCGTGGTCTTGGTAACCACCATGCAATATTTTTTCAGAACTATTTGCACTGTCTTCTGTTTTGAATAGAATTTATGTAGATACACTTCCGGTACAAATAGTCCACTCTCGCGTAGCTTGAACTATAAGTAACACCAAGAAGTGCTCAATCCGGCGAGTTTGGTCTTGTGGCTAACGCATCGGGAAGCTGATCCGAAGGTCCCGGGTTCGAACCCTGGCGTCGGTTTTTTAAAGAAAAAGATTTTTTTCGTTTTTGATGTAAATACACAAAAGGAAATTTAATAAAAGTTGTGATTTATAATTTTAAAAGAGGCCACTAAAATCTAGGATGTATATAAACTGACGGTGTGCAGTGGGGGGCACGGTGCGCCCGAAGGGAGATACGCGCAGCTCCCGGTTAGCGGTGGGCACACGCAAAAGTGCTGTGCCGTACCAGAAGTGTTTCCATGTAGGTTCTCCTTAGAGAGGAGCCACGGCAAATACTTCTGAAAAATTTTAGCATCCACCATAAATGCTTCCTTTTACTGATAAATCAAAGGAGTCAAGTGAAGGAACCTTCGGGAGTACGGTTCAGAGGAAGCAATTTGGACGCTGTATACCTTGCGAACATAGCAACATTTTTGGAAAAGCACGAGTAATTAGAAACGCAATCAACTGCGCAGTTGTACTCGTTTTCGAAGATGCTCTGCTCGGGTGAGCCTTCCTCTCTCGCTCGAGTATTTTAAAGACAGTGGTTTACATGGTCATTTTCAAGGACGCCCATTAGGAGGCAATTGGGCGCTCACTCCTACCCCATAGCCAGAGAAAATTAAACTAATATAACACAAAATGAGGGGATCATGTCAGTCAAAACAAAAAAGAAGGTGGTATGTGTATGGCCGCTGTCCTTGCTTCCCTGCAAAATCACTACATCGGTACTCTTGGTTATATTCCGTATTTATTCATTACTTGTATCGGCCAGTGAGCAAGGCTTTAATTACAATTTCAAATCTTCTCGTTTTTCTCTTTAAAAGACTTTCCAGGAAACATGTACACTTAAATGTTTCAGTACTGTTTGTAAGTTGTTTCATTATCTTGATAAATTAGCGAAAAGTTTCAAAGCGTTGAAAATGCAGTGCAAAAGAAGAGATACTATAGAAATTATCAACAACGTGATGCATGCAAAAAATTGCTGTAATGTTTACAGAGTAACTGCATATTATTTGAAACCAATTTTGTGAAATTTTATATTACTCAATAGAACAATTTATATAATATGTTAAGTAAATACTATGAACAAGAAGAATTGTCCTGAATATCCGCATACCCTGTGTTAATGGCGGATATATCAGATCATTTATTGTAGTATTTTCTATCTATGGCACAAAAGAATGGAGCACCGCGTACATTGCCTAGTGCTTTAACGTAAAACTTCTTGTCATTTTGCAGCGATCCTCCCCACAACGCAAAAAGACGCTTACCTTAAGAAGATCTAAAATAATAGGTTTCTTCCCCTGTAAATTTGGTTCTTTTAAAACGATTGTTGCAGCAAATAACAACTACATACCGCATGCCATGCATCTTAATTGAAAATAATCTCCAAAATGCTACGAACGAATAAAGAAAGGAAAGGAACGACTAACTCCATTTACACAATGGAAGGAACAGCGGTAGATAAGATGATAATCGCGCGAGACTTTCGAACCCACACCACCGGTTCTCACGCAAGATCCCTTCCTCGTATTTAGACGCAATTGCTTTTTTCAACATCCAATTAATAGATGCCGCTAGTTTCCACACGAAGAATTGAACGCTACACAGATGGATGTCACGAACAAGGCCGCGAAAAATGCACCCCATGTATCCTAAAGAAGGCAAAAAAATGGCACAAAGGAGACGACGTTTAATGGACAGTCCTTAAGATGGCCGATTTTCCGGTAGAAAGGGAACAGGAGACGAAGAGTGCATTTAGGATGCACCAATGGAGTTATAATAAAATAGAGGGCGCTTCACGCTATTTTCTCTGCGTTCGGAGTGATGGCAAGAGACGAAAGGGGCGAGGTACTGCCACCACATTGACTGCCCCATATTTAGAGGTTCCCTGTACCGAGAATTGCCTTCTCATTCATTCTTAACGGAAGACAGGGTTATTAATGAGACGGGTCCATATCAGATGAAATCTACAAAATAGCTATCGTTGTTCGAAAAGACAGCTGTTTCGCAGAGAAATGACAATTATAAAATGCAGGGGAGCACGACTACTTCGGTTTTACTCCGGCTATCTTCGGAGATTTATGTGAGACTATAGGTACAGTGAGTCATAATCACGCGAAGCACAAGGGAAATCAAATGCACGCAGTTAAATAGACAACAAATACATCCACATTTTAAATTTAAAGATGTATTTAAAATCTGTTTCTTTTCTTTAGACTATAGAATAGGCATGCATGTTGTTTGTTGTTGAGTGAAGTAGAGGGAAATTATCATTTCAAAGAGACAATGCAAAACAATATGCCGAGCTTGTATAGTGCAGTTTCTTGCTGTAGAAATAGGCATCAACAGTTTCGGAATTATGCTAGAAACACAAATAGGAGCAGTTTCAGAAATGAAAAAGATTTTTGTTTACAATGAAAGTATGTGGAGGAAATTAACTATTTTGCCATTGTTAATGGTTCAATTAACGATTCAATTAACCATTGAATCATTAACCATTTTTGCAGTGACAGTTTACATTATTAGTTTTAATTAAATTTGTTACTGCGGCGATGAACTTGCGAGTTCCGTAAACAATATGAATAAGAGAGAGAGAGAGAGAGAGTATATAAGGGAGAATTAATTTAATTTTTACAAAAATACCAAGATATTTTCCAGGAAGGCAATAATTAACTTAACACACAAAAACACCCCCCCACATATATATATATATATATATATATATATATATATATATATATATATATATATATATATA